>BMAO01017248.1:0-101140 GCA_019973975.1 Trichonephila clavata
CATGGGCCATTCAATTTCCAAAATCGTCAGACAGCTAGGATTTTAAAGGCCGACAGTTTCAAGAATACATGGATGGTGAACAAAAACTAGCGATCGGGCAAACTGCAAAGGACAATTAGCCTCAACAGTGCGTGGAGAGAAACGGCTCAGGCCTATTGTACGTAGCCAGCGAAGCTGAGAATTAGCTCAAATTTATACCTAGTTGAGTGACGATGCCAGTTGTACATTCAATAAACGAACTTTTTAACACTCGCTTCACCGTATGAGTTTCTGAATGCGACGACCTACGAGAGTACCATTGCTTAATTCTCATTATTGAGCTTCACATCTTAGCAAGAGAGTACAGAGAATGAAGTGTAGAGGACTGGAAACGAGTAACATGGAATCTCGATTCCTACTATTTAAACGCCGACGAGAGGCTAAGAATATGGCGTCAGGCTCATGAAACCATGGTCCTGCATACCAGATTGAAACTGTACAAGGAAATTGTGGCTCATAATGGTCTAGAGGCATTTTTGCGTGGCACTGTTTGAGATCTTTAGTGCGTGTACCAACCTCCCTCATGCAATTCGGTACTGAGAGTCACTGAGTGATCACCTCCATTCCTTTATGCGTACCGTAATGAAGCTTTCCAGCAATACAACTGTATCTCTCACAAGTCTCGGTTGGCTACTGGCTGGTTGGATGAGCATTCCTCTGACTTTTCTGTCATAAATTGGCCATCTAGAAAATCAGATTTAAATCCTATTGAGCATCTTTGCAATGTTTTGGAACAAGGCGTGAAAAGCCATCACGCATCACCAACGAACCTTACTGAATTATGGACACAGCTTTAGCCAATATTTGGGAAGTCATTAACGGGAAACGTTTCTAGAAACTTATTGAATCTATGCCTCATCATATGACAGCCATTAACAAGGCCAGAGGAGGACCAACTCGTTACTAGGTAAGTATCTCTAATTCAGTGGCACTTCAATGTATATATTTGTTGTCATTTGCGTGAATTTGGAACTGTAAGTATCAAATTGAAGGTTATATACATCATTTAATTTGCTTTTGTGTCAATGCAGTGGTTGAAAAAATACAAATATAATATAAATAATCCACAGAAAGAAAATCTAAATAAACACGCGTAAGCTAACAAGTGGTTTCCTAGCAATCGTGGGTCAGTTAAAAAGCTTGCATGGGTCAGTGTCTGACCCAAGGGTTATAGGTTCGCCATCACTGTTCTATGCCGAGGCACTGTTCTATGCCGTAATGGTTATAGTCAGCAATGGCGGCTACACTAACTGCTGGTTTTGTCATCATCCACACGTCACAAGAGACTGTAATTTTAACCGTTTGATCTTTGTACAGCATGTCTCACTGTGATATCTCTGGTCCTTCTTGGTGTTGCATTTTGTGTGGCCAGCAGTGTATTTTGTAATTCTTGATCACGTGATTCCTTCGGTAAATGAAAGATTTACCTCATTATCTGAGTGCTTTTTCAATATTCCGCTCTCTGTATGAGTTTCACAATATTTCCAAGTGAGTGTATTTATTAACGTCACACTATGAAGCTACACAAGAGCTATTGGCGATGCAGCTTGTAATTTTGAAACATGGTCAAATGATGAAGATGACACTTGTGTTGAAACCCCCGTTTTCCGGACTTCCACACCACAACAACGGGAGAAAATTTTAGCCTCGACAGATTTAACGAGCATCGGCCCCTCTACACGTGGAGCTTCAGCGTACTAGGCTCGAACTCATGATACTCTAGTCTATGGCGTTGACCGCTAGTTTACCGCTGCCACATATCAGGTTACAGGTAAAGGAGGAAGAAAATATTGTGAAAAATATAGAGGGTATACAGCTCTTTAATGAAATAACTTCCTACAAAAATTATTTTTCCATGTAAAAACAACCATTTGCGATATTATAAATTATAATAAAAAATTATTTCATCTCCCCTCCTCCAAATTTTGCTCTATATATAGCAATAAGAATTTTTTTAAATTTCACATGGTTCTGTGGCTTCTAATGAAAGAAGTTTCAGTAAATTAAAAATTATTAAATTACTTGAGAAATAATATGACACAAGGCGTTCAGATTTGGCCATCATCTTTTTGGAATCCGAAATCTCTGAAAAAAATTGGTTTCACTGAAGTTATTAACAAATTTGCCTCTCAGAAAGCCAAAAAAGTTATTTTATTATGTAATCTTTGTAGAAAAACTGATTTATATACTTTTCATTTCACGAGATTTAGGCTTTAGTACTTCTTTTTTATTAGATAATATTTTCCGAGTAAATACTATTGTTTCGCATTTCTAGATATGAAATAACTATTTTTCTTTCAGAGGTAATACTTTTGCTTTCTTATGATTTTGTTAAGGTATTTTGTCATTGTAATAACCTATTAGCTGGCCCTAGTTTTTGCACTTCAAATTTAATTTCAATTTTTGTTAATTTTTACTTTTTATTCTTTTACAGGTAGCATTCCTTTTACAGGCCTTTATAACATTAAATATTCAACAAAATATGAAAATTCTATAGAGGGGCGGCAAAATAGATCTTTGCATGCAGGCAGCCGACACCCTAGGATCGGCCCTACTTTTGTAAACATTCAAATGTGGAATTACCACTACGAGCCAACACCTCTTTGTCAATCCTGTTCTTACTGGCTTCTTAGAAACATTTTAAACACATTTGAAACTTTTTAAGGCTGAAATTTGATTTTATAAAAAGCAACGAAGGGGTTTCGTTTTGGTTACATCTATTAAATTCAATATATTCTAAATACCTCCTAGACCAGCGATGGCGAACATATGACCCGTGGGTCAGACTCTGACCCACGCAAACTTTTTAATTGACCCATGATTGCTAGGTAACTACTTGTTTGCTGACGCTGGTATTTTAGATTTTTTAATTTGCGTGGATTATTTATATTCTATTCGTATTTTTAAACATAAAAGCAATTTAAATGCTGTCTATAATTTTCAGTTTGATCATTATATACTCATGTCCATAAATTAAGGCTAATGAAGGTCAGGCAAAGAAAGAGACAAAAGCAAAACAAATTTGACTTATTTGTAAAATCTATTTATTAAACAAAAGGTAAAGAGCAAAAAAGATGCTATATGTTTGACATAATTAATATAAAAATTGCAATTTTTACTCCCTGGAGCAAATTTCAAAAAAGAATCTATTTACAAAAAACAGTATAACATGGTTAGTATGATGGTTAATACGGAGTATGTCTCCCAGACGATGCAATACAGGCCTTACAACGCCTACGCATGCTGAGTAACAAATTATCAATCTGATCTTGGGGAATATTACACCACTCATCAACCAATGCCCTCCGAAGTTCCGGTAGACAGATGGGAGGGGGTTGACGGGCTGCAATTCGTCGACTAAGCATATCCCCCACATGCTCTATCGGATTCAAGTCCGGTGAGTATGCTGGCCAATCCATACGGGTGATATCCTCCGATTGAAGGCATTCGTCTACAATGTTTGCACGGTGAGGACGGGCGTTGTCATCTATAAACAGAAATTCAGCACCCATGGTGCCCCGAAACAAACGTACATGTTGTTCTAGAATGACATCCCGATAGATGTGGCCTGTCATCGTTATACTCTGAACATGCAGGTCGGTTCTGGAACCAAGAATAATTCCTTCCCAAACAAGCAATCCTGCACCACCGTAACGGTGTCGTTCAATGGTGTTCTCTTGGTCATAACGGGTACCTGGCGCTCTCCATATGAAAATCCGGCGAGAATCAGACTGAAAACTAAACCTGGACTCGTTAGAAAACATCACACAAGACCACTGTTGTGGTGTCCACAATGTATGCTCTCTACTCCAGGTTAATCGCAGGCGACAGTGAGTTGCGGTAAGGGGAACACATCTGACAGGCCTACGAGCGTATAGACCAATGTGCCCTAAGCGTCTGTACACGGTCTGCCTTGAAACTGTCGTACCGGTAGCTGAAGAGGGCTGACGAGATAGGTCTGATGCTGTACTCCGTCTGTTTCTTTTGGCAGTAACTGCCAAATACCGTTCCTCATTCGGCGTGTACCTCAGGGGTGACCAGCGCTGTAACATCTACTCACATTACCATCATCTTGGAATCGTTGCCAAAGCTTAGAGATGACACTCTGGGCGATTCCAATTTCTTTGAATACTTCCAGCTGGGTACGTCCCCATTCCAGTCGTCCGATAATTCTACCACGTAAAAAATCATCCAAATGCTTCCTTTGTGCCATAACTATGCGGTTATTGCACTGAAAGGCTTTTAAAGCGCTTGTGAACAATTTTACTTCTTTGCCACCATTCCTTATATACCCCTCTCTTACACTCTCGTCATTGTGACGTACTATCCGCGCCATCTGGTGGTTTCCTGTAATTTGCATATTCTTCTTGAAGATGTGTGTGATAATTCTACAGGTGAAATTTTTATTTTAGAGTTAAATTTCTGTGTGATTCTGAATTATCCTTAATTTATGGACAGGAGCCAAAAACAAATATATGAAAATGGGAGAGTTTTTCTATCCTTGCGAATTAGATTTTTAATTATCTGAGTTATCAAAATGGAATTTAGTATTTGTGCTTTAGCAGAATCCGTTTTGAAGTTTTAATTTCATTCACAATAATATCATAAAAAGCACGCACAAATTTTAAATCTTGACCCAATCTATTTGCTCTTCAATAAACAATACACAAACAAGAATTTTTGAATGAATTGCACAATTCTTTCTTGAAATTATTTGTTAATGCATATATAATGTCAGTCTCATTTACGGGCGGTAAAAAAATAATTAATACATTTTTATCAGGCTCTTTACTAGAAGATAATCTGAAATGTGGGCGTGGTAGTTGCTGTCCAGCATCAAATATGCTCCATAACTTGATAAAAAATATAGGTAAAGCTTTGAAATTTTGCAGGCATGTTTATAAGGCTTTGAGGTATCAAATAAGCCAATAAAAATTTTTTAGACAGTTTAATGATTTTTAAGGTACCATATCGCCTTAAATAAGTTAATAACCGGAGGTCGTATAGTTAATCCAGTTGGAAGACATACAAAGATAATATCCAAGTAGTGGAGTCAAGAGTGCTGCAGTATTAAGAAGTGTTCTTATTTCTATGATATTTCAATTAATTCAACGTGATACTCCTCGACTTTAGTGTTTTCAGTGCATTCTTCCCTTAAGTTGTCGTATTATTAAGGGAAATAAAAGTGTGTTAAAATTACAACGGCTCATATTTACTCCCTCCCCCAACAACCGCTTCGACGTTACAGTGTGAAAAATTGTTTTCTTCCATAAACTTTGTAAAATCTTCTAATAGAAATAGACCTGTGACACGGAATTAATTGCAAAATGCGTTAAACTAATGAAACGAAATATGAACCTAATACTAAAAAACTATCTCAAAATAAACAGCAACAGATTTCTCTTTAAATACTTTATAATAAATTTTGTTATACATACATATATATAAATTAATAAATAATATTTCATTATATATATTGTATGTAATTCTCGTTATGCCTTGTTCATTCAGACACTTATTGCTACTTGGAAATTTTAATTCCACTAAAAAATTTTAAATCGTCAAACCACACCCATTTTTACCCCTTAAGACAATTGAATTTTATAGATGTTTAGTTTTAAAAATACTCAGTTAAAAATTTTTTAACTTAACTCTGGTGCAAATGGGCATTAGTGACCCACGAGCTAGTACTAAAAAAATAATTTGACCCCCGTCTCCAAAAGGTTTGCCATCCCTGTCCTAGACAAAACAAAGTTCTTGCTTTTCCAGCCTCAAAAGGTATTTTACGTAAATAATATTGCCAAATGATATATTTCTTACAGAGATGGACTACGACAAACAAGTATTACTATTTAAACATTCTCAAATCATCCAAATTGTTTGGCCTTCATAGGAAAATTAAGTGAACCAGACATATGAAACTTGGACCGTAGGCACTTGGTCATGACGGCTTACACCTCGAAGAGATTTTTTTTTCGAAATTTGTTTCATAGTTTTTTTAAAAAATTCAATTTGTAAACTATTTTTTCCAACTAACTGGCTATATGACGTCATATAAGGTTACGTATAGCTTTGTAAAAATTAATGCTTCGTGCAATTTTAGACGGAATTCTTTTTACTATATTTATTTATGGTTGATTTATTTAATTTTTTTATTCTTTGTGCCGAAATTACACTGCTGGTCATACAAAATGCAACACCAAGAAGGACCAGACAGAGAAATTTTTTGTCAGAGAACATGTTGCAAAGAATTAAAATTACAGCTTCTATTGAAGTGTGGATGATGACAAAATCAGTAATTAGTGTAGCCGCCATTGTTGGCTATAACCACTGCCACGTGCCTCGGCATAGAATCAAAGAGGCTCTAGATGTATCCTTGTGGTACAGCAGTACATGCAGCTTCCAAATGTTGCCAAAGTTTATCTGCTGTAGAAGCGGGTGGTGTATCCTGGGTCAGTCATGTGGGTGCATAGACCACGCGTTTTTGATTGGTGATAGATCAGGAGAACAAGCAGACCAAGGAAGCAATTCAATTGGATGGGTAAAAAAGAATTCTTAAACATTGCGTGTCACGTGTGGTCACGTATTATCTTGCGTGAATATGGCTGATGAAAAGCGTTGAATGTATGGGAGGACTTCGGGCTCAAACACCACAGAGATGTAGCGCTGGGTGTTCAGTGTACCACTAATGCGTACTAAAGGGGTGTGGCAATGAATTCCAATACAACCCCAAACCATGATATCGGGTACAGGACCAGTGTGGCGATTCCTATCGCAACAGTTCAGCAGCCTCTCACCACGGTGTCTCCAAACTTGAATCCGACTATCGTGATGTTGCAGGTAGAATCGGGATTCGCCAGAAAATACAATGTCGTACTATTCCGTTGTCTATGTCCAACGTTCATCGAATCATAGGCGGCGCAAACGCCTGTGGTTTCTAGTCAAGGATAAATGGAGCAATGGATGCTTTGCCGACACCGAATGATGCGTAACAGACTGAATCTGTTGTGCTATGGTTCGTTATGTGGCTGTGTGATCCATCACTGTCATGCGCACAATCCTCCTGTCATCCCTTGGAGTACTGCAACGAGGTGGGTGCGATCGTCCCCGTTGGTCTTTCGTTTCCTCTTGCATCCAAAGATGACAGATCCTCATCACAGATGTTCAGTTTCTCTGAAGGAAAACCCACAATCCCTGTAGGCTACTATTCTTCCTCAGTCGAATTCAGAAACAGTCAAAATACGCTCGATGCCTTCCACGAGGCATAGGTAAACAGCTTTCACAAAAATAATAAAAAACGCACGAATAAACAATTTTCGTACGTCAAATCGCCAATTTGTTCGCCTCTTAAATAGCGCTAGTTGGTGGCACTACGGTCACCCTTGAAGTGTGTCTACGCTCTAGTACTAATGATATGTATATTTCATTGCCGCCAACGCATTATGTAAATTTCATATGTTTTTTCATTCTTCCTTCAGAGTGTTGCATTTTGTGTGGCGAACAGTGTATTACGGTTTTTCGAAAAAATCATCGTAAAAAGCGGCCTTTTCAAAGTTTCATTTTTAGTTCAGCACAATGGATTTGCTTACAGTTTTGTATTTCGATGTTGCCTGATGTGATTCGTTATTCGAAAACGTATTTTATCCCCTTTCCGTAATTCCAAACAAAAGTTATGTAATTTGCTTATTTCTAAAGTTTTTAAATATCATTGATGCTAATATTATAATTTGTTTAGTGCAGATCACTATACGCCTGATTATTTATCGGGTTTTTCCCACCAACGTGAGTGTGCGATTTCGATTGTGTTGATTGTGTGCTTATATAGGTTTTAAATTTCTTTTTCACACAGTTTTAACTATTTTAATAGATAAATCCATATATATGTGTACAATATATTGTATGTTCGAAGCTGTTCGTGATGCATTTTCATTAAATCTGAACACATTTTATATGTTTAAAAATAGCTCCACATGGATTAAGTTAATAATGAAATATGGCTGTTTTTCGTTTTAATGCTTGTGATTATTTTATAAACTAAATTAAATTTATGTATACTTTTTAAAATTTTTGTTTATAATTATTCTTTATGTATGTGGGAATCTTACCGAAATCTTCCAAAAAGTTAGATTCTTTAGATAGCGCTGCTTTTATTTGGCGGGGTGTCTAGGGGTTCTTACGATGCATGGGTTTCCGTTGAAAAAAAATAGAGAACATAATTTAAAGAAACTAAATAAATTATTATGAGTTATAGGAGCGTATTTACAGGGAGAATATTTACAAAATAGAAATTAGTACATGCAGGCATTTAAAAATATAGGAAAGTTAGATAGTCCCTTCTCGGAGGACGTTACAGATTAAATAAAACTCATTATGGAATACACTGGTGACTTACCGCCTAAGGTCGGTGAAACAAGCGCGGACGCGCGAAGACGCTGCTTCGTTGTCGAGTGTTAGTGGACCTCTCCCGAAATACGATCGCGACAGCGTTTTAATAAACACGCGAGATGGCGTTGCTGTAGAATGCTGCTTTGACTAACATTGCCGTCCTCTGCAAAGGGATATGATCTAAACTTTTACAAAAAGAGTTCCATGGGATATCCTACAAAATCACCCTCCTCTGACAGAGCTGGTCTCTCAGCTCTTACAGAGTGTTGAGAGCTAAATTACTTGTTAAAGAGAGAGCTAAATTAGATTCAGTATAACCATAAATTTTGTGATTTATGAATGTTTATGCAATAACCATAAAAAATATTGTTCTTAAAATAATAAAATATTAGATGAAAATATGTATACCCAATATTCACAATTCCGATCTAAAATAAAACACATAAAAATACCAAAATATTCTATATTGTGACCTACAATTAATTAAATACCTAATCACAAAAAAATCATTCGAATATGTCTAAAGGTAAAGAACGATACGAAAATATAATAATTGTTACAAACGAATATAAGATGATTATTGGAAGCAAGTTTTACTATATAATAGCAATTAATTTCTCGAAAAGGGTATAATATGAGTGAAAGATTAAATATAATAACTAACATTCAAAATTTAATTTGTATAAAAATGCTTTATTAAATCAGCTGAGGTGGTGGTGGAGTTCGGTCCTTCGTACTGACCAACTTTTCCCACTTCATATCTATCTCTAGAGTTCGCTTTAGTTATTTTATATGGACCTAAAAACTTTGGTCTTAGTTTTAGACCAGTTCCAAATTGAGTCCTTTGGATTACTACTATATAGATCACCTTCTTTGTACATTGGAGCTCTCTTTCTTCTGTTGTTGTATGTCTTTCGGTTCTCAGATTGTATGGTTTCGATGTTCTTTTTGGCGCCATTTTTTAGAAATTCACGCTGTTCTTGTAGTTCTTCCGCCATTTCTTCTAGCAGTAGGTCTTTGATTCGAATGTCTTCCTTGTTACGCATTTTAGTTCCTACTAAAAGTTCGAATGGTGTCCATTTCGTGCTCAGACATACAGTACTGTTTAGTATTCTTTGTAATCTGTCGACATATTTGTACCATTTCGTTGAGTCGTCTAACGATAGCTTAGTAAGGACTGGAATCAAAGTTCGGTATATTCGTTCAAGTTGACCGTTTTCTGTAGGAATGCCTGTTGCTATTTGTAGATGTTGAATGTTTTCTTCGGTACAGTAGTCGTGGAATAATTTTGAAGTGAATGCTGAACCTCTGTCGGTGATAATTCTTACGGTGTTGCCAAAGTTTTTCTGTTGTAGTTTTAACTTTTCCAAGGCATTTTCAGCAGATACAGTTCTGAAGGAATATAGCCAAGTAAATTTGGTAAATGCGTCTACTACGGTGAAAATGTGTTGATAACTTTTATTTATGGAGGGTAAAGGGCCAATGAAGTCAACATGGTTTGTACTTAGAGGGATGTTTTCTTTGGAAATAGGATTAAAAAATCCTTCCTTTTTGCCTGTTTTCTTATTAGTTAAGATACATGGGGGACACAATTAACTATTACTTTTTTAACGACGTTGGTTAAATTTGGAATAACAAATTCTTGTTTCACAATTTTTTCTGTTTTCGCTACTGAGAAGTGACTATTTTCGTAAATCAATTTAATTAGTTCAGTTTCCATTGCTTTAGGAGTTACGATGAATTCTAGACCATTTAAGTAAAGTATTTGTAGAGTATACCATTCCGTTCAAAAAATTCTTCTGATTGTTGCCTCTCTAGGAGCGACTTCAATGTTTGGATGCTATCGTCTTCTTCTTGTACTTTTTTCAGATTTGAAGTTAATGTAGCGTTACAGATTATCATTACTGGATATCGACTTAGAGCATCAACATGCTTCATTCGGCTTTCAACTCTGTGCTCTATTACGTAATTAAATTCTTCTAATTGAAGTGACTATCTGGCTATGCGAGTAATTAGATCCTTTTTATGCATGGTCTTTTGAAATGCTGAACAGTCGGTTACAATTTTAAAATGTTGTCCTAAAATATAAACACGAAACTTCTTTAATGCGTTGATAATTGCAAGTGCCTCTAGTTCATAGCTGTCATACTTTTCTTCTGCTGTATTTATTTTTTCAACATGTAGTAAACTGGATGTAACTTTCCATCTTCGGTTTCTTGTAATAAAATTGCCCCGTACCCTTGTTTGCAAGCGTCAGTATGCAGTTCTGTTTTTCTTCCATACTTGTAGATATTCAAGAGTGGACCTTCGGACATAATTTTCTTTAACTTCTCAAATGCTTCTTTTTGTAGAGTCCCAAAAACACAAAAGGATTTTCTTTTCTTGTTAAATCGCTAAGTGGTTTAGTTATCGTTGAATAGTCCTTGATATATTTGCGGAAATGCCCAGTTAAGATAAGGAAACTTTGGACTAGTTTTATTGTTGTTGGTTCAGGAAATTTTCTGACAGCCAGTGTCTTCGCAGTAGATGGTTTAATAGTTCCGTTTTCCACAAAGTGACCTAGAAATTCAATTTTCTTTTTTAAGAATTGGCACTTCTTTAATTTAATTTCTAATCCGTATTTCTTAGCGACTTCGAAAGCAATTTTAAGTTTTTCTAGACTTTCCTTTTCGTTTTTCGCTGGAATTACGAGCTCATCTAAATAACTGATTACAATTCCTTTCCGTGTACGATCTCTAAATATAATTGAAACATAGCTTTGGAAAACTCCCGGACTTGTGCTCAGTCCAAAAGGAACTTTGTTGAATTCAAATTGCCCGTCTGGGATGATAAATGACGTATACGTTCTGCAATCTTCGTCAACATCAACGTGGAAAAAGCCATTACGTAAATCTATATATATATAATGTATAATATACCTTTGCTTCTTGCAAAATGTCCAAAACATCTTCGATGATAGATAAGGGAAATTTATCTTTCACTAGGTTCTGGTTCAACTTTCTGTAGTCAATACACATTCTCGACGATCCATCTTTCTTTTTTACCATTACGATTGGACTTACATATATTCCGATGAACTCGGACAAACAATCCCTTCTTTGATCCATTCCTCTATTTGTTTATTTACCTCTCGTCTTTCTGTGAACGCTAGTCGACGAGGGGGTTGACAGACTGGTTCTTCGTCTTTCAGGATAATTCTCATTGTGACGTCGGTAGATGCTGTCTTTTCTGGCTTGTAATCTTGTATTAACTTCTCAATTTCCTTCTTAATTCGACAATTTTCAACATGACGCAGATCTAATTCTTCTTGAAGGTTTTCAGCAGATATTTGCATAAGCAGTGCTTGATTTTTACACTTGTTGAATTTTACTTCCTCTTTCGTGAAACCTATCAATGCTTGTTTCAAAAGGTCTGCCCCGATAACTGCTTCGAATTTTAATTTATAGGCATGCACAACATGCCAAGTCAATGAGTAGTTTTCATTATCCATTTCAAATTCGTGTTCAAAGGAACCGATAGTTGTCACTTGTGCTTCGCCAATACCTGTGAGAAGCATTTTGTTCTTCGATAATTTTGTTGGATCCATTATTCTTCTGCTTGTGTTCTCTCGTAGCAAACTTGTGTGTGGTACTACCACTGTCTATAAGTGCTGTGATTTTCTTCTTTCCGAAAGTGTGTAACTTTAGTTAATCTTTCTTTAGTGTGTAAACCTTCCTCAACGACGAGTGTGCAAGTTTCCTTAGGACGTTCCCTGAATTCCCGTGGTTTTAAATATTTCTTCTGAGCATGCTTGGAAGCATTGTGGTTTGGGTGTTTTTCGTAGTTTTTGTTGTAATACCCTTTCTGTACGTTGTCTTGATATCTTTGAACATTTTCGTACTTGGTGACTGGAGCTTCATAATGTTTGTTGAAA
This sequence comes from Trichonephila clavata, assembly GCA_019973975.1. Lineage (NCBI taxonomy): Eukaryota > Metazoa > Arthropoda > Arachnida > Araneae > Nephilidae > Trichonephila > Trichonephila clavata. The sequence continues at coordinate 12,338 of BMAO01017248.1, forward strand.
TTTTTGACTCTGGAAACTTCTTATCTGTTCTGTTATATTCGAATTTTCTCGGTGCTTCATACCTGCGAGTTTTTTCCATGGGTTTGAATTCTTGTTTCTTCACAAATGGATTGCTCGATTTTTGCTTCAGTGTCCTTTTAACGTCTTCAAATTCTTCCGAGTTTTTCTGCTAATTGAACAGGATAGTTCATATTTCGCCATTCATCCAGGTAATATTCTTTAAATTCGAAAGGTGTGTTCCTTTTAAATTGATCCGTTATGACTAGATCCGCTAATTTTTTGAAAGTATTTACCTTTAAACCGTCTATCCAGCCGTTAAAGTAAGTATTTAATTCGTGGTAGAAATCAATCCACGTTCTATCAGGAAGCTTTTGATGAGAAACAAATAGTTGTCGAAATTTTTCTGGAGTTAGCTTAAAACGTTTCAGTCTTTAACGTGTTCGTAGGAGTTGGCTTTGTCGTCAGGCTCTCTCGTTATGATGTGAGATATTTCAGCCGGTAATAAGCCTAATAGATGAGAAACCTGATGTTCTTGATTTATATCCAATCTTTGCGCTTGACGTTCGAATAATTTTAGATAAAGACTGATGTCTTCTTTCAAATCGAAACGATGTATAGACTTTGACACTTTTTTGACAAATTATTACTGCCTTCGTATGTAGCAGCACCTAAATTAGATTGCGCTTGGATCCTTAATTTTTCCAGTTCAAATGCTTCTTTGCGTTTTTGCTCATCTAACTTCTATTTTTCGATGCGTATTCTTTTTTCCCTATGCGTAATTTTTCTTCCATGGATTTGCGATCTTCTACTATCGTTAAATGTAAATTTTTAGTTAACTCTTCGTCATACTCTTCACTACCAGTAATTAGGTCTTTGAGAGGGGCTATGGTCATAGATTTTTCGAATTTTAAATTTAGTTCTCTTGCTAAGACGAATAAATCTTCGCATCAACCTTTGTCGAGATAGGCCCTTTTAAAATTTAAATTTAATAAGTAACTAAAGGAATTAACGAAATTGTCACGCGTTCCGACTATAACAATGATATCACTTTAATACAGCAAATCTCGTTTTCAATTAACAAAATTCTTAAGATAAAATTATATTGCACCAAAATACATTAAATATACAATGAAAAATTCAAAACTTATTCACTTAACAATATTTTAGACCAATAACTTTCAAAAACAAGTGCGAACTAAGATACGTTATACTTAATTTGAAATATTTCAGTTATTAATTTCAACCAAAAAAAAATTCTATAAAAATATTTAATATATCAGTAGTTTCATTTCATTGTAATAAAAGCAAAAAGAGTTTGAAAAGAAAAAAATAATTAAACAATGTAAATCTTGCTTACAAAAAACTGTGATTAAATTCATTATAATATGAGAAGGAATTAAATTATTGAAAATTCTTTATTCAAGAAAACCAAACAATTATATATATGTATATAGAAGTTAATCACTTTAAGAAAAAGCTCATATATTTTTTATTACATCAATAAAAATAAAATCATTTAGGATCTCATCAGCAAATTCTAAGAATAAACACACATTTCAATAGAAAGCATAATAATTCCATCAAAAAATGAACTCCAAATATTTATTAAATGATAAAACACACCATTAAAAATTAGAGGATGTAGAATCTTTCATCATAAATTCTAGGAATAAACATAGGTTTGACTGAAAAGTAAAAACGATTCACTCAGAAAATATTCTCACAAATCTCATAGCACTGGAATGAGCAGTTTATTACACAACAGCTGCGGAGAAAAGGTAGAAACAGATCAGTAATCGAAATTGCGAAATATGTAGACTAAATCCTTTGAGAATCAGGTACATGAATTCTTAATTAGCTTGGATGGCGCGTTCAAGGTCAACACAGTGAAAGCATTTCGTAAAGCACATGAATTACAATTCATTACACAAATATTTATAACTTGAATACTCATCGATTTCCTTAATATTTTAAAACATATACTTGCAAAGAATTATATAATACGGGCGATTAACTATACACACAAATAGAAAAATAGTATTTCAGAAATACACATTATGCCTTAAAAATATGAATTACTTCAAAACCTCAACCACAATTTTGTTGTAAACAACATGACGGTGACTCCTTTTAGATTTCTTTCCTTTATATGAAAATACAAAAACGGTACCTTCCGTGTCGGGTGATGACGTCGCCAATCTTCATGGTCGTTCACTGAAGAAATCCCGTGTCTGCTAGAGGAATTTTTTTTTCTAGAATTTGTTAGTATGCTATGAGAGGCAAAACCGCCGCTGCTCTTTTTATTTTTCTGGCACCTTTTTAATTTGGGCGTGGAGCCAAATTTTTTTCAAAGAAGAAGAAGGTTAGGAGTTTAAATTAATCAGACTAACTTTCGATTCTGATCGATATTTGAAGAAGATTTTGGATCAATCCCGGAGCAATCCCCCAATTATTTCTAACCGAAATCTTCCAAAAAGTTAGATCCTTCAGACAGCGGGGTTTTTATTTGGCGGGATGTCTAGGGTTCTTATGATGTATGGGTTTCCGTTGAAAAAATAGGCAACATAATTTAAAGAAACACAATAATTATGAGTTATAGGAGCGTATTAACAGGGGAATATTAACAAAATAGAAATTAGTACACATGCAGGCTTTTAAAAATATAGGAAAGTTAGATAGTCCCTTCTGGGAGGACGTTAGAGATTAAATAAAACTCATTGTGGGATGCGCTAGGTGACTTACCGCCTAAGGTCGGTGAAACAAGCGCGGACGTGCGAAGACGCTGCTTCGTTGTCGAGTGTTAGTGGGCCTCTGCCGAAATTAAATCACGTCAGCGTTTTAATAAGCACGCGAGATGGCGTTGCTGTGGAATGCTGCTTTGACTAACATTGCCGTCCTCTTCAAAGGGATATGATCTGAACTTTTACAAAAAGAGTTCTATGGGATATCCTACATGTATTTTTGTGGTTTGTAAAAATACATGTATATTGCTTATTGGAACAATTACTCATCTTGCAAAGACCTAATGTAACTAAAGCTATTATTTTTACTGTACTGACCATTTTTAAAAGTATTTTTACCCCTATGATTTATTTCCTTTGATCAGATGTTCTAGTTTAGTTTAAGCAAATTCTGATTCGTCTTGGCTTTGTTATGAGCATCAACCTAGCCAAAAGGACACTTTCTTCAAATATTTGGGCTGTATCTGATCAATTTTTGTCCCCTCCCTTTCTTGTTTATCAGCTTTATGTTGATATTTCTAGAGTCAACAGGGAATAAAATTTGTACATATTTGGATGATTATCAGTTATAAGGACTTTGGATTGGTGATTGATTTTCTGAGTTGTTGGCAACATTAACATTGTAAATATTATAAATGTATGGCTGCTTCTGAACTACTATTCCTTTGACGTCAATATTCTAATATATGTTATTAGTGATAGTATTTTGTGAAATTGTTTATGATAATTGTTAATATCATGACACAGAAGTTTGTCGGTAGTCGGTTTGTTAGTAGTAAGCTGAGGAGCTAAGCCCTCACATCAATATTACCAATTGGTCGGGGAAAACCTTATTGCTTTTCTTCCTTCGTCAGCAAATACCATGCTTTCATAATTATAACAAAACGGCAGACAAATATAGTTAAAAGTATAACAGAGAGAAAATGACAGAGTAAATCCAAACTAATCGCCATTAACAGTTTGCTGATATTGTAAAGATAATACCTCCTAAAAGAATATCAGAAACCAGTAGGATTCACAGAATTTGCCAGTTTTTGCATTTTGCTGTTTTTGGCATTATTGTCCCTATAACCGATATCTTTGTTTCAAATGGAAAATCAGTAAAAATTGTTTACCAAGAAATCCTTTGCTGAAATTATTTATGTAGAGATGCACGTTGAAACAATTTTCTCGTGTTTCTTTTGCATTCTTTTATATTCAACATTAATCAGATTTTCGCCTAATAGCATCACGGTTTAACTTTTCTGCTGAAATATAAAGTTTTATTAATACCTTTTATGATCCAAAATTGTTTGCAGAAAAAAGATGCACTTTTTGAAAGGATTTCTAAAGTTTTTCTTTGACTTTCTGTAAAATTCACTACTCTTGATATGATTTTATGTATCATGGCATCAGGGTTAAACTTTGGTTCTAAAATCTCATATAGTTTTTTGGAGATTATATACATATTTTAAACGCATCATACTTTTACGATTATTTTTAATTAAAATAATTAAAAAAAATTATCGTTTTAAAATAATTTTTTGGCAACATGGTTTGTTACCTGTTTTTTTCCCCAGTACATTTGTTAATTACAGTTTATTTAAATTTGACCATTTTTTCCATTTTAGATCTTTTTGTTTAAATTTTAGTTCATGTTAAATTAATTTTTCCTAGTTGAAGAGTTTCTGATATATGTTATAGTCCAGTCATATTAGGTTTTCGCTGCGGAATGAGAGATAACAAGCTGAAAACTCGTATATACCTTTATTTTGGCATTCTAAAAGTTGTCTCAAAAGTCTCATAAGATCTCGTGTCCGCGTCTTAAGATATTCAAGGTCAAAGGTAAAAAAATTCGTTTTTTTTTGCAAATATCTCGTTTTTTATGGCTTAAATGTTATTTACATTTATTATAAACATTGTAGAGAATAAAATTTTCAATAACTTCAATTGAAACAATTTTTTATACATTAAACCGTTTTTGAGATAGAGGGCGCTGAATGCTCAGTTCTTAGTTATCTACAGCAGAATGCAAAGTCGACCGTTAGTCACATACGCTGTATGTAGTCTATTAACCTTAAAAATATACATAGTTATGACCATTTGGCTTTTTTATTAATTATTACATTACATTTAGTAATAGATTTCATGAAACAAGTATATGTTTCTTTTATAACTAATTTTTGAACTACACTGTTCGTGTAGTTCAAAAGTTGTTGACCGATATGCTTAAAGTATTTTTAATTATATTCTATTATTATACATACTAGTTAGATTTAAAGTAGAAAAAAATAAAGTAAGTAATTTTTAATTATATTTTTACTTAAAAATATCGTTTTATACAGTTATTACAATTGAAATTCAAATGTAAAGAGGTTTTACAAAAATTTTAATTATAAGACGAACATGAATGTTAATTTTTTACCTCTTATTCTTCATTGGCTTTCGATCGCTCGAAAATTTGCAATTCATTCTCATTATTTTCGTTGTCAAGGATATTTTCCTCCAAATCTTGAAGTATTTCGGAATCAAAAGTACAATCTTCATCGAGATCGCTCTCGTATCGTGAAGCATTGTGTTGAAGCAAGCTTGCCCATTACACTGGCCACAAGCTGAAGAACATTGCAACCCCGATTTCCTACATCCACAGTGTGAAACACAACCATTTTTGCAGTTGCAAAATATGGTATTGAGTAATTCATCTGGAGCAGGCGGTAATATTGTCGTAATCGGTTCCAAGAATTCATTCCACAGAATGCAACCCCATTCCTGGGGTTCTAAATTATTCCCAGGTCAAGTTTGAGCTTGATAATATGCACGGGTAATGTGTTGCTGAGCCTCTGAACTTCTTGGTGGAAGATTGGATTAATGCACTGTTGTTGAGCTTTGTTGACTTGATTAATTGAGTGTGTGTGTGTGTGTGTGTGTGTCATAGATTATCAATACTGTTCTCAGATTTTGGAGCATTGTATATCGCCAACAAGACTAGTAATCCCTTTTCATGTAATGTTTGTACAGGATAGTTTTCTTCTTGGAATACTTGAGCTAATTGATCCAAGTTTGAAAGATTCTCTAATATTCTAATGAAAGTTCCCCCCCCCCTTTTTTAAAAATGCAGTTGTTGTATCACAGCCACTAAATGCATGCAGAAACAAAATGTGCTTTTTACAATGAGGATATTTATCAAAACTTTTGGAAGAGTATATTTGAGTTTTAACATTCCCTTTGCCAACTTTTTTAAAGAACACTTCTTTTTGATGCGCTTGAGTACGTGCAATTAAAATGACGAGCAAATCAATATCTTCTACTACTATGACGGCAGTATTGTGATGTTTCGATTCTCCAATAGCATCATCTTTGGCCTGTTTTATAGTGATATCAACAGATTCCAATTTCCCAATCAACATGTTAATAAAAAAAATTTTATTACATCGATTCGACAAAAATTTCTCTTAGCTAATTGATACTATCATTGTTTCGTCAAAATAAACATCATTCGATTTTTATAAAGCAGCAGTTCTTTTTAGCTGTTTCATAGCTTTCAGCCGAGTATCCCTCAAATACAACTACAATTTCAGAACCATAATGTTTTTATAAATATTTTACGTATTTATCTAAAATTATTGAAAAAGTATCGTCTTTACTCCATGCGATGCGATGCAAAAGAAACCCACCATCGATAACGTATGTTACATTATTTTCACCTACAGGAGTCATATTGTTATATAATGTCGCTTTCGTGGTTTTTTCTCATGCCATCATTATCAAATAAAGTTGATGGATATGGACTTAGTTCATAATGGAGATATTCTTGAAGATTACGTTCAAACTGTTTGCTTACAGTTATTCTTTGGAAGAGTAGCAATGGATCAATTGAAACTCTACAACTGTTAATTTTGACAGATTTGCTGACAATCGAAAGCGGTAAAACCTTATCGGATTGTTTTAACTTTATTTCATTAAATTTTAAACCAGTTATCATTACCATTGATTGTAATCCGATTTCATGGGCTTTGTGACAGTTAATTTGTTCATTTGCAACTGTTACAGAAGCTAAAGATACCAATTGTTGCGTATTTGGAAAGGGATTATGAAGTGTAAGGCATTCAACTAGTTTACTTACATCAGTTTTATCTCTTTTTACTCTTGAATATTTAGCATTAACGTGTTGTTCAGTAAGAGTCTAAAGAAATTGTATAAAACTTCTCCATCTCGTCACAAAAATTGTATTTGTAGCGTACATAGCAAACACCCATTTACTAAAAACACTTTCTTGCGTACTTCGACCACGAGATACTCCCCCTTCTGTCTTCATAGATTTCATTAGACTTTGTTCGTTAACCATATCTGTCCATGTACCAGAATTAAATTTCTCTGTTCGTTTCACGGTGAAAAATCCATTTTTAAAGTTCTTAAAAGTCTGTCCATCTATTTTATTTTCTAAATAGTTCATATCTTGAAGATATAAATGTGCAGACTTCGCATATAAAAAATTACCACTAGCGTGAAAATATGGCAGCATTCTTCGTACAGCATTAAGACGATGTTCTTTGAAAAGTCCCAGTTTTTCAGCGCGAATAAAGTCGAGTGCTATTGAAACCATTTCGAAATATTGTAAACATAACTGTGCTGTAGGACCTCGAGCTTTTAATTCATTCAGTTTATTCTGAAATTGATCAATAAATAAGTTTGAGTTGCCTACACACCCTTCAATGCCTTCATAGGAAACATTTCGGCAATTGATTTGTCCAGTTAACTCATTTAACACACATTCTTCAAGTCTTCGAAGATTATCATTGACAATACAAGCCGTAACAATGTATGATCCTAGATACTTCTTGAATAAGCATGGCCACATTCTACATTTTGTCGACTGAATTCGTAGCATATATTTTACCTAGAAATTTGAGTCCACTTCCGACCATTATAAGTCCAATCGATCCAAGAAAGAACATGAGCATATGTGTGTGAAATCCTCCTAATTTAACAACTATCTTACATAATTCTGAGTTAGCATCCGACGCAGCTACTATTTCACGTGCTTTAGAGTAGTGAGGTTGATCAAAATTTTAATTAAACACGTTTTTTGGCCATGTAACTTGGCAATATTAGCAGCACAATGTAAAGTAGTATAAATTGTGTCTACGTTACTGGCAGGATGATCAATAAAAGGAAGAAACATGACCAGAGAAGTAGAAAATCCTTATTATTTTTAGTAAGCTGTTCGAGAAAGCCATTCCACCCAGATAATGATGAAATATTCTTCCACTTTCCATATAACCACAAAAATCAATACCGTTTAAATTCTTTTCTGTTAATGCTTGATCACCATGTAGATTTTTCACTTGAATTTTGCTGTATCCAGGTACAATTGGTTTTTCATATGGTAGAAGAGACACTTGTGTGATATTGCTGCTAACTCTTTTGCACATGGTTTGGTTGTACATTTTTGTATACGGTCATTGTAAAGAACAGCATCTTTTGGAGTAACAATCTTAATCATCCCCATAACATGGAGAGTATTATTACCATCAAGAGTATGGATATTTATATCAGCATTGTACCCAACATATTGTACTAGCGCCCCTGATTCCGATGATAAAATACGAGGCTGTGGATGGTAAACTGCTGAAATTTCGTACTGTACAGTATTACAATACGAAGCTGCAAAACCCAAGCTATATAACACATCTATTAGCCTTTTAGATCCATGTCTTTTATGAAGAAACATAGAAAGGCTTAATAGTAGCTGTGATGAAAATGATCATTCTCGTAATACAGCCATTATTGCATGACTTATTGACGTGCATTTTGTTTTTAAATAAGCTATTTTTCCTTTCCTTTTTTTCATTATGACTTCTCGTTAGAAATGCAATAAACTTATTGGTATATCTTGATTTACATCATCTAACATTTTACTTGGAGGTGGATAAGACTTGGTTTCAAAGACAGATGACCGAAGGTTTTCCCGAATAATCTTCTCGAATCGAGACGAGACATTTTAACAAACAACAGTCCATTGGAAATTGAGGGAGACTCTCCTTTATTTGAGTATTTTACCATGTTTTTATTACGTCTGTCAGAGTGGAATTTTGTAATTGATTTTAAACTAACTTCCCGATTAGCTAGAGACTTGAAATTTGGACCATAGCTTAGAAGTGGATGACAATGGATGAAAATATGCTTTTTCCTTCGTTATAAAAACATAGTACATTAAATTTTTTTTAATTCTTAGACCATTTTTTCTTTGAGGCAACTAAGCTATCAATAGGGGTCAGCAGGTCTAGGCATAAACTGCACAGAAGGAAACAAATTTGAAGGTTTATACATTTCAAATTAATTGTATTTAATTTTTCTTCTTAAAATGTAATTATAGCATATATTAAAATATAATTAAAAGTAAGTCTATAGTTTCAGTTAACTGTTTTTCAATTACACGAACAGATGCGGGGTATTAAAAAATATACTTGATTAATGAAATCTATTACTTAATGCAATGTATAAGGTATAGTGACTTTGATTAAGTAAATCTGATTATTAGTGTGAGGCGTAGTTATAATTGTGCGCGTTCAAGCTGTCCTAGATTCAGTTGAAATTCTGTATTATTATCCCCGCTTGTATTTAAATCTCACCTCTTCACTCTACTCTCGTTTATTTACCTTAATTAGAATTGTGTTGTGCCTGTTATTATTATCTGATAAGAATCAATAAATCAGTTTGAATTGGAACAATGTTTTACGATCATTTAGTTCATCCAACACATCAAGCCGGGTTTTTAGATAGACAGGTAGGTATTAATGAAAGGGGTCGCTACAGGTAAAAAAAACCTATAGTTACCCTTTACATTCGAACATTTTGTCTATCTGTGAACCCGGCTAGACGTGTAGGAGGAACTAAATAATCTACAGACATTATGCCAATCTAATTTGATTTATTAATTCTTATTAATGATTATGAACAAACACAACAGAATTCTAATTAAGGTATATAACAATGGTAGAGTACAGTGATGAGATATTCTAATGCGGGGATAATATTACAGAACCTCAACTGAATCTAAGATGGCTTAATTACGCTCATTTAAACTACATCGCACACTACTAATCCGTTTTTACTTAATCAAAGATAAAATACCTGGATCCCTAATACTTTGGATCCTTCACGGGAAACTTCAGGCACTTCTTTTGCTTGATCAATTGACGATGGCTCCACGATCTTTAAACTTTAATTCAACTGCTTTTCAATCTTTGCTATCCACTTCTCCTTGCACACATCAAACGTATCAACTTCACTTAACTTTTCAACAACTACGTGTCGATCGCTCACTTGCTTCACTTTACTTCACTTAACTTAACTTGACCTCTTACTTCACTCCCATTCAACTCGCGAAAACCGAATTTATATAATATTCCTCATTTTCATAAATCGCGTTTGGTTTTCTGGATGAAGGTTGGTTGAAATAAATATTTTGATTTAACGGGAAAGAAGAAATTAGTAGAAACGCGTATAGGTCCGTCACAATCCCCTCCGAGAAAAAAACGTGATTTTTTCGAGGGTCTAAGCAACCCGATAGAAATTACGTTAAATGCTTAATACTTGAAAAACAATGCACCTGCATTAAAATTTGAACTCTCTGACTCATCAATTTTAATTGAACTAGCATATGCAAAATTGAATACTCTAAAGGGCATTCTACCACAATTCACTACTTTCACATAACATCAGTACAGTGCATCCCATTCGGGTGAAGATCAGTGGAAAACCTTGACACAAGGAGAAAAAATCCTGATCATGCACTTTACTTAAGTACTAATAAATGTTTCAAAAAATTTAAAATGCAATCTTTATACCACATTATTCATTTTTATCTCCATCTTACATCTCATCACTAGAGTCAGGGACTGCTGCCTTGAAAGGAAACTGGATCAATGCTTTTATCAAAATATGACATTGAACGCACAAAAACATTATACTATTTCCATATTGACACGAAAATGGTAGACCTTATATCAAATATATATACAGTTTCATATCAAAATAACCTTAATTGGGTTTCATTTTTAAAAAACTCAAAACCAATCGCGCTGCGTTGTTAATGTTAATGTTAGTTATCCTAATTACACCGCGTCCCGAAACCAGATAATACTCATACATTTTAATAATTGCACACAAAAATATATAAATTTTCAAACATATAATTATTACAACAAACAATAGAAGTAATCTCACATATAAAGCCATGTCTTTAATGTGTAGCAAAACAAATGCAATGAGAGAAATGTTTTTCCACAATTTGGAAAAATGTTAAATACAAAAGTTCATTTTTCAAACAATACAAAAAACATACACATCGTGGTGACAAATTTTTTACACTTTAAATTTTCCAAAACAAAAATTTAGACTAGCCCACATGGAAAATACCCTGAGCTGTCTGTCAGAGGGAAAATAAACAAATTAGAATTATACAACCTGGCCAATCTTAGATCCATTCTGCATAGGCTCCGTCTCCGACCAACGCCTCGGTACTAGCTGATCTTGTCCTAAGGCTGTCCTGCATCCACTCCAACCTCCTGGATCTCCTTTGCTCCATGTGTGTCTGTTGCTGTTGATAAGTCCCTCCCGGGCCTTCCTTTACTGCTGGGGGATTCCGCTCCTGGCTGCTGTCCACTCTACGTCGTATCCGAAAATTATACGTGCAGAGCCGTTCCTTCTGGACTGGACGGGACCTGTTGATTCTGGAATGTCTAACCTCCTCTCTACGTGATGGGCCTGGGACTGCTCTGCTGAGATCATTTGCTCTTTCTTGACTCATTTTATTGACGGACGAGACGGCATGCGGGAGGCTACTTTCCTCTTGATCCTGGAGCATGGTGCCTGAGGTCTCCTTTTCTTCTGCTGCATTTCCACCTAAAATGCTGGCCTCTCTCTTTTCTTATGCTCGTCAATGATTTGCCTTCTAGTCCAAAAATGAGCCGTATTATTCTTCGAAGAAACAGTTGATTCTGTCCGCACACGCTTCCCCCATCTCCCCTCCCTTCTATCACGCCTATCTCAGGATACCTCTCTACTACGTTCCACATTTGCTGATCCTGATTCTTTTCGACTATTCTCATGCCTTTCCGACTGTATTGCCCTCGGCCACCTACCATCCGACCTTTCTGATTGTGCTGCTCTAGGCTGACTACTTTCCGATGTTACAGATTCGCCGACACTGTCTTCCGATTCCCTTTGATGGCAAATCCTCACCTGATCCACATTCACCGATATTGGTTTGCCAAACTTCAATATTATCAAATTATTATTTTTCACTCTCAAAACTTTATAGGGACCTTCAAACTTTGGCATAAATCTTCCCACCATCTTCTTACTAGCTGAACTCAACGGGTGTGTTTGAACCAACACAAGATCATCAACCTTCACATTAACGTCTCGTTTCCTTTTATAAAAGTATTCTGCCCATTTTTCCTGTTGCTTCCGAGTACTTCTTCTATTCTCCTCAAACAACCTGTCCTTGTTGCCACACACCAAGTCTGATCCGTCTGTTACCATCGCTAATTTTTGAAATGGAGTGATTAATTTTCTACCTAAAAATAATTCCGCCGGTGTTTTACCCGTTGTTTCATGTACTGATGTCATCAAAGCATAACTAAATTCTATAAGAAATTGGTCCCAATTAGTATGATTCTCTTCCACAAACCTCGAAATCATTTGTAAAAAGTACGGTTAACTTTCTCCGTTTGATTAGACAGTGGTCAATAGACCGCCGTTTTATGTTCAACCTGCGACACACGTGCTCAAAAACTTCGGATACCATTTGGGGGCTATTATCACTAATAAACTTTATTGGAGCTCCATCACGCGAGATATAATTTTAAAAAAATGCGTTGGCAATTGCCTTAGTTGAGACTTTTCTTAAATTAACCATTTCGACCCATTTAGAAAAATTATCCGCTATCACTAAAATAAATTTATAACATTCCGGACTAGTGGCAGGGTATAAGCCTAATAAATCTAAAGATACAATTTCATTTGGAAAATTCGTAATTAACGGAATCAATCGACCAGCTGGTAGCACGTTCTTGTAATTAACTTTCTGGTATAGGTCGCAGTTATTACATATTTAAATATAACTTCCTCATAAAGGGAAAATAACACGCCACCTTTAATCTTAGGTAAGTTTTCTTCTTCTCTAAATGGCCCGCCATCGGCGAGTCATGAAACTCTCACATAACGTCATTATACAGAGTTTTCGGAATAAGAACACATAGTTCGCCGAGCGTGGTTGTATACTTTGCATAGTATAACAAGCCATCTATAAGTTTGAAGTCACGGGACCAATTTCCGCAGATTGACGCCAAAATGGAGCTATCATCAGGGTTCTCCAAATATTTATAGATATGACCCAACTCCGGATCATTCCTCTGTTCTTCCATCAAATGTTCTCTGGACGATAAAACCAAGGACCTAATCACCACACAAGACACCTTTGCATCATGATTGCTATCGACTGAATTTCTAGATAATATATCTGCCACCACATTCTGTGTACCTTGGTGATGCCCCCATTTCACATTAAAATCCGCCAACTTAAGCGTCCACCTTATCATTCCGCTAGACAAATTCTTCCCTTTTGTTAATTTGGTGAGTGCGGTGGGGTCTGTTATTACCTTCACCGGCAAAGAGACGAAATAAGTGCGATATTTATTCAATGCCTATATGACCGCCAAACATTCACGTTCCGTCTCACTATAGTTCCTTTCTGCCTTACAAAGCGTTCGTGAGGCAAATGCAATAGGTTTATTACAATGCGTCAACACTGCCCCTACACCCACTGAACTAGCATCCACATAGAGTTCAATAGCTTTGTTGAAATCCAGTAACTGTAAAACTAGAGCTTCTGTCACTGATTTTTAATGCGATCAAAGGCTGCCTGCGCTGATTCCGACCGACCAAACTTAGAATTTTTCCTTTTTAAACCATATAAGGGTTCACACAGATCTGCGTAGTGCTTAATAAATTTTTGATACTACCCCGTCATTCCTAAAAAGTTTGCTAACTCCTTCGCATTCTTCGGGGGTTTCATCTCAAGGATTGCTTTTACATTTTCCTCGTCCGTTTGAACCCCATCTTTACTGATAACTAGACCCAAATATTTTGTAATTGGTCTCTTGTGAAATGACATTTCTCATGGTTTAACGTTAAACCAGCCTCTTGCAACAATCTGAAAACTTCCCTTAAATGCTCGACATGGCACTTAAAAGATGGAGACGAAACTATCACGTCGTCCATGGAGACCAGTGATTCCCAAAGTGGTCTATATAGATCCCTGGGGGTCTATGACGACCTCCAAGGGGTATACGTCAGCCAAAAATTAATTTGGGGGTCCATGAGGATTAAGTGGGATCTATGTGATACTGACTCTCATTAAACTAGATCGTGACTTTAATTTTAAAAAAAAATTATAATCAAGTGTAAGCCAAATTTTACCTATTTAAAGGTTTATTTACTTAATTTATATATAATGAGGTTTATTTGCATTTACAACTTGGCAACATATATTTTATTAAATTAAGAACCATTTCAAGCTTTTCTTTCCTGATATAAACTAAAAAAGTATAATACCGGAGGTCACAAATTTTCTAAATTTGTCACAAACAATCTATCAGAACGTTTTAACCTACATTTAACATTTAAATGCCTTGTATTCAGATTTTGAAACCAGGTTTGAGAATGCTTTGATATGGCAATACCACAGTAGGCAATGTTTTCATACGGTCATATTGAAAAAATAATGTCACATTACTTTAGGAACTTATTAGCACTAACGAAGATCTTAAAGCTTAGAAACGTATGCCAGGAATTTTGGATTTAAAAATTCAAACCTGTTATTTGTCCCGACTTATGGAATATCGTGAGGAAATTTTTCATTACTTTTCCGTGAGTGAAGGAGTTCACTCTAGTGAGGTTGCCAATCTCGAAAAAAATACTAGACACTACTAACAGAGGAAATTTAAAATTAAACCAGACAAGACTGATACTAAATGTTGAAAATTTGATATTGTAGTGCTAGAGATACACACCTCCCATTAAAAAAATTTGTTTGTTTAGTCAGTTTTTATTTAACAGTTTTATTTATTAATTAATTTTAATTTAATTTATTAGAACATGCTTTTTAAATTTTAAACACTATACTTCATTACAGTTAGAAATTTAATTCTTTTAAAGTAGGAGTAGTAGTACCAGCTATTAAAAAGACATTTAAGTTGATAAATTTGCAAAAATTCAATATTAATCAAACAAGGGTCTACCCCAAGCCGAAAAACATGTCAAGGGATCTACCAGACAAAAAAGTTTGGGAACCTCTGATATAGACGAAAACAAAACGCCCGAGAACTGGTTTCAAAATAATTTCGATCGCCCTTTGAAAATTTGGGGCCACTCCCGAGAGACCAAATGGCATGCGAGTGAATGCAAAAGTACCATTATTAGTAACAAACGAAGTCTTACTAATATCTTTGGGGCTTACCACCATTTGAAAGTACCCACTGCGTAAATCAAGGGACGACATAATTTCGGTGTGGGAATATTGGTTATCAGATCATCAATTAGCGGTAGCGGATGTCGTGGATAACTAGTTATAACATTCAATTTCCTATAATCGATAGCGAACCTATAAGCTTCTGGGTTGTCCAGCGGCAATCCATTATTCTTCCTACTGATGCGGCTCTGACTAATTTTACTTTAAACTAACATCTTAACAACTACCCAGGTTCGCTTATTTAACTTGATCCACATCATGATAGTGGCTAGTACTAATTAAATATTTGGAGACAACGCAACTAAAGACATTACTCGGATTAAATTTAAACGAAGTTTGTTTATTACAAATTGAACACATTACGAAAGTAATATTAAGCAATATTAACAAGCAATTAAAATTTCACTTATCTGAAAAGGGAGCGAGGTGATGGGAGGCTGGCATGGTCCCGGACGGTGCACGAAGTTTCCTAAAAATCAGGGGATCAAATTATCATTATTAGAGTGAAAAATCTGCCTAAAATTGTCTCGGCGCCTGTTTTTAAGTGAGGGCAAATTACCCCTTTTTGCATCCGCATGCCCTTCGGTCTCGCCAGGTCATTGGTCAGATACCAAGCGCAAAGTTACAAAAGTTAAGATTCTCCCCAAATTTATGAGTCCATTCAACTTGCATGACCGTTGAAAACTCAGTGACATCCTGCGCTGGGACCCCCGGTTCAGGAATCCGACCACATCCTGTAAACAAGAGAAATACACAAATTACATGTGTATTGGGGCCATCTTCAAAACCGATCAGATGCCAAGCTTCCCAGCCTCCAAGCCTCCTAAACAATTATTTCGGCAATTAAAAAAAATATCTCAATCAACAATTATTTCGGCAACTCATAAAAATCTCAATCAACAATTATTTCGGCAATTAAAAAAAATATCTCAATTACTTCGGCAATTAAAAAATATCTCAATCAACAATTATTTCGGCAACTCAAAAAAATCCCAATCAACAATTATTTCGGCAATTAAAAAAATATCTCAATCAACAATTATTTAGAAGTAAAGAGATACAGGACACCACAAGGAGACACCCGAGTGCAGCATCTAAATGTGGGAAGGTGTGAGAGCCCCCACAAAACATATGGAATCGAGGATATTGACCGGACAATGAATCCGACAAACATTAGAACCCAAAGAATATTCTTTAACCCATGTTGACTAGTAAATTCAATACGGCATCACAATGCAGGACCCGACTCAACCCCTGTTCCGATGCAGATCCAAAGAAAGAGACAAGAGGTGGTGCCAATGTGTCAAAAACAGTTTATCCAATCCCTGAACTGTGCTGCATGACAGGCATCATAGACTGTATGAGTGCTGATTTAACGATGATGAAAGAAATGTCCAACCAAACAAAACTAGAAATTCCAGACTTGACCAAGCCCTTGTTGGTATGCACATATGAAAAGGAAGAGATAAGAGGTGGTGCCAACGTGTCAAAAAAAAAAAAAAGAATTCTATATAATCTCCGAAATCTGCTGCACTGACAGAAACAACAGAAACCAAGCGCTCCGACCCCACGACGAGTACAACGTTTAAATATAACAACCACGATAACATACCACGTAACGAAATTTAAAATTTTTTATGAAAAAAAAATTGTTTTTTTCTAAAATTATCCATTGAACACATAATGTAGACGGTAAAACAGAATTGGGCAGCCGAGACGATACAACAACATGAGCAACAACCTTAACAAACTAAATTTAAAAAAACCGAATGTCGACCGGGGAAAAAAATTACAAAAAAAAAAATTGTAGACATCACCTATATTTATGTAAACCTAAGCAATGAAATTCAAGAGAAAAAAAATGAACGATGAAAACCTAATATCGACCCAAAAAAAATTTTAGACATCACATATTTATGAAAACCTAAGCAATGACCTTTAAGAGAAAAAAAAATTGTATGTTGAGAATCTAATATCAACCCCAAAAAAAAAATTAAAACTCGTAAATACGATTCCTTGTAGTGCTTCAACTAACCGATAAACATGGCTTTAGGAAATAATTCAAATAACCCGCTAGATTCGAATACAACTATAATGACAACAATTCCCTGTACCTCTTCAACAATTCGATAAACATAACTTCCGAAAATAATTAACATAACCTGCTAGATTCGAATACAACTATAATGACAACAAAACAAAACAAGAAAACTACTTTCCATGCAGACAAACGGGAACGATTTAAATTCACATCAGTATTCAAATATATCGAGAACAATCTTAACTCAAATGTAATCAACACTCTTCCCATAATGAAATTCAACTTATAAAAAAAAAATCATGCTCTAACCCACTAAGTATTTAAAACAATTTCATAAGTACAGAATGAACACACAAGACTATCTACCTCAATACTAAATAATATGACCAAGAATTTTCTTTAAAAAAATTATAATGAACCAATAACACGAAATCAAAACTAACTTCACTTAATCAACACTTATGCCGAATAGTACATCATAGAGGAAGAGAAAAAAAAAAATTCGTAAATTGACAAAACCGAAAAAAACAAAACGAAACTGAATACCTCATTTATGGACAATTGCAACTAAACTACTCAAAAACATTCTAAAACGAGAGTACGAAAACACAATACTAATAACTATAATTGAAACATATCATAGAAATTCCTTTAGTGTGAATAAAAATTTACTAGTGCGATGGCCAACACAAAATAAAACAAACAACCATCTCGAATATTATCAAAATTCATAAAACACACAATTGTAATTAAGAATAATAATAGCAAAATAGCTACTTTCTTATACACTATCATAAGGTACAATCATGGCGAAAAGCAATAAAGGATAAGAAATAAACATAAATGATAATGCATCCACAATAAGTATTCAATGAGTAGATTGCAAGATAAAAGAATAACATATAAATTGATTATCATAACATGATGAAACCAACGTTATGGTATAAGCAAAATCCAAAAAAAAAACTAATACTTTTAAGCAACAATGATAATCATAAAGAGATAATGTATAAATGAAACACAATAACAAAATTCGTATAATGAGCATACCAATAATGTAAACATGGAGCATGTGTGGGACTACACACATAACTAAAATAGTAATTCGCCAACTTAATGACAGTTATACCAGAGACCTATCTCTATATTTTCTGACTTGTTGTAAACATGTACGTTGTGTCCACAATATAAATTGAAATAACGTGCATAAGCATATGAGAGTGACACAAAAAAAACATCAATGTATATAATATTGATATATATATATATACGTACCAACATAATAAAATACAATTAATTTTTTCTCATTGATACAAAATGAATTCTTATAATCCACCAAACAACAAAACCTTTGAAGTATTATAAGATAAGTACGGACCCTTCTCCAAAAATATGTCAACAATAATAAGAACAAAAGTAAACATTAAAATTTTTTATTTATTAATTTATTTATTTTGAAACACTGTAATTAGATTAATCTAAATATTCTAATTCACACGATTCCTATAATTACATCTCTGTTCCTCACTAACGTTTTTTTACCTCTATATCTACTGTTAAATTTTCATCCAAATTGTTCAAATGCAAATATTTAAATCTTTATAAAAGGAATCATTCGGTTGACATGTGTGTTAAATTTCTTTCTCAGCTGCTCGACATGCTGAACTCTGTAATTCACTTTGGAAAACCGTTCTACAACTCTATAGGGACCTTCGAACTTGGGTCTGAGTTTTGGAGATAATTTAGAGTTAAGGTTAGGTGTCCTGATAAAACATAAAGAACGAATTTGATAATCGTAATGATGCGACTTTGTATTTTTTGAGCTAAGAGCGATGTGCGATGCCTCTTGATTTTTCAAATTATCTAGGACCTTCTGAAAAATATTCTCTAATGAAGGTAAAAGTCTTTCGACGTATTCATACGTATTTTGTGGTGTATCAGAGTTCTTTTGATATGTATACGACAGACGAATGTCTCTGCCGTGTTCTAAAAAGAAGGGCGAAGTGAAAGTGGCCTCGTGAATTGCAGAATTTAAAGCTAACATAGTGTGTTAGAGTTGTTCGTCCCAGTCGTTTGTGTCATGAGTGATTGCTGCAAGGATGTTAGCCAGCAATTGATTTGACTTCTCTACTCTTCCATTTACGTGAGCTGAATAAGTTGAAATATGTCGTTTCTGGATACCCATGACTCTACAAAATTCCAGGAACTTAGAACTTTTAAAATAAGTGGCGTTATCGACAACCAACTTATGAGGGCAGCCCCTGTGTGTACAATATAATTATCAAAGAAAGCTTTAGATATGGTGCTGGACTTAAGATCAGGAAGTGGGACGATATGAATGTATTTGGTGAATGCATCTATCATAGAAAAGACATAACTATTCCCTTTAAGCGTGGTTTTTAAAGGACCAAAAATATCAATATGACAAGTTTCACCTGGTACATGGCTCTGTTCTATCGGCTGGTGAGGGGCTAGTGGTATATTGAAAGCGTTTTTTCGAGTTAAACAAATGATGCAAGAACGAACAAAATTCTTAGCATCCTTGTACATATTAGGCCAAAAATAATTTTCGCTGAGTCTCTGATAAGTCTTGAAAAATTTAAGATGCCCTCCATACTCCGAATGAATTGATTCCAAAACCTTCGCTTTAAGACAATGAGGAACACAAACTTGTTTTCTCATGGCAGTTCTGGGTGACTTGTTTCGGCGCTTAGAAAAATAACATAACACTCCCTCCTCATTAATAAAGTAACTGCTAATTCGTGGGCTAAGATCTTTATTATTAATTTTATGTAAGATGTCGTTTAACGATTCGTCGCTTTTCTGCATTTGTATGAGATCTTCAGAATCAGGTAAAGCTAATGTAATAGTGTTGACATAACGAGATAAATGATCGACAACGGAATTCAAAGAGCCTTTCACGTAATGAATTTCATAATTAAATTCTTCAAGTGACAATTTCCAACGTAGAATTTTAGAAGAGGGATTTTTATTAGATAAGAACCCTACTAGAGGCTTGTGATCCGTAAAAACTTTAAACTTCCTCCCCAAAAGAAAAGGCCTAAAAAAATTTAGAGCTGTATAAATTGAGAAAATTTCGAGGACCGTGACGTTGTATTTAGATTGCGAAGGATTCAACTTTTTTGAAAAAAATATAAAGGTTTAACTTCTGAATTAGGATACCTCTGTTCTAAAACAGCCCCGATATATACCCGAGGAAGAAGCATCAGTCGTGACTTGCAGATCTGCGGCAAGATGAGGCAGAGCCAAAACAGGTGGATTTAGAATAGCGTTTTTAATATCATCAAATGAAGCCTGCGATTCCAAAGTCCATTCAAAAGGAGTATCTTTTCGCAAAAGATTTGTTAAAGGCAGTGTACGTTTGGCAAAATTTTTAATGTACCTTCTATAAAAATTACAGCATCCTAAAAAAGACTTTATTTGTTTCTGATCTGTCGGAACAGGAAACTGATTAATTGTGATCGTCTTATCCTTATCAATGTGTATACCCTCCGAAATAATGCGGCGCTGACTAATTTTACTTTTAACTAACATCTTAACAACTACCCAGGCTCGCTTATTTAACTTGATCCACATCATGATAGTGGCTAGTACTAATTAAATATTTGGAGACAACGCAACTAAAGACATTACTCGGATTAAATTTAAACGAAGTTTGTTTATTACAAATTGAATACATTACGAAAGTAATATTAAGCAATATTAACAAGCAATTAAAATTTCACTTATCTGAAACGGAAGCGATGTGATGGGAGGCTGGCATGGTCCCGGACGGTGCACGAAGTTTCCTAAAAATCAGGGGATCAAATTATCATTATTAGAGTGAAAAATCTGCCTAAAATTGTCTCGGCGCCTGTTTTTAAGTGAGGGCAAATTACCCCTTTTTGCATCCGCATGCCCTTCGGTCTCGCCAGGTCATTGGTCAGATACCAAGCGCAAAGTTACAAAAGTTAAGATTCTCCCCAAATTTATGAGTCCATTCAACTTGCATGACCGTTGAAAACTCAGTGACATCCTGCGCTGGGACCCCCGGTTCAAGAATCCGACCACATCCTGTAAACAAGAGGAATACACAAATTACATGTGTATTTGGGCCATCTTCAAAACCGATCAGATTCCAAGCTTTCCAGCCTCCAAGCCTCCCATCACTACATAAAACCACAGGAGATGCGTATAGCGATGTTATTGGAATTACTGTACCCTCGTCTAATATCTTTTTAATATGATAATCTATGACACCCTGTTTGATCCTGTCATACTGGTAAGCCCTCGAAGAAACAGGAAGGGGATCACCAGTATGAATTTTGTGATACATAACATGCGTCAGACCCGGCTTAGACGAAAATAAGCTCCGAAATCTATTAAACAAATCATGCAACTGCTCTTTTTGCATTGTACCCAACTTCGTCTTCGATAATTCTCTCTCTACTGGTTCGACTGGAATTGCCTCTTGCTCAATCTGCGAGTCCGGAATGATTAATGATTTAGTAGAAAATCCACATTTATTTTTGCATGCGACATAAAATCAATACCCAAGATGCATGGGTATTGCATCTCAGCAATCACATGAAAACTCCACAACTTAAAAAATTCCCTTATTATAATCCTTAATTCAACCATGCCTAAATTTGTGCACTTCGACCCCTGTGCCGTTACCACTTCAGCTAGAGATTTCTTAATAGGACGAAAAGAAAAATATGATCGATAAGTCTCCTCCGAAATAAATGACATCTCCGCACCTATATCTCAGAGAGCTTTTATAAATGTGTCATCCAAAAGAATCGGCACATACGGAAGATCAACTGGTGACAAACGTAATGAATTAAGTTTAATCTGATTGGGAAGATTTGATTTAACTAGCGACCGCTTATCTCTTTCCACACGATCGCTTAGAAGTTTAAATTCATATTTCCTTGCCTTCCACTGGTCCTATCATCAGGTCTCCAACTCTTCCTGGTTTAATCATCAATCGGACCCTGATTTACCACCATCCCACGATGTTGATACCGGTCTGGTCTATGATTTGGTTGGTTATTGCAGTTTCCTCTTTCGAATCCCTGATTTTGATAATCTCCACGAGAAAAATTATTGCCCCTTCTGCTTACTCCTCTCTGCTAATTTTGCCTATTTCCGACCCCTGCATCTCTCCAATTTCCATTATTACGTATTTCCGCAGGGTTCCTACTTATATCCCAACCTCGTCTGCCAAAATTATTGCTCAAACCCGGGGTTTCTCTACAGCTATGACGTTCTTCATACCGATCAACAAACTCTAACAACTGTACCTTCGTCGTGGTCTTTCGAACCTCTAAATAGTCCATAATCTGGGGTTCGAATCGCATTACAATGTGATCCACCAATTTTTGATCATCATAATTCAACCCTAAAGTCTTGTGAATTTTTAACAAATGATAAACGAAATCTGACGGGGCCTGACCTCTCTGTTGCTTCTTTGAAAAAAACTGAGCCTCTAACATCGATTTATTCTTCACCACTGGAAAACAATCCGTTAACTTCTTTTTGAGAGTCACGAAAGCAGTCGCTTCTCCGCTTACACATACGTAACCAATCACTTCGAACCAATCTAAGGCTCTACCCACTAAATGACCCTTTAAGTACGCAAAGGCTCAATTCACCGGTATCTCATAATACGCTATATTATGATCAATATTAGCAAGGAACTCCGACACGTTCTCTCGTCCTGATAAATATAATTCAGGCAGAACCCTAAAATTAGCACTCGCTCCTAACTCGGTAAGTGGGCGCCAGTTTGGTAACGTTCGGTTACCTCTTACATCCGAACCCTGTTGTCTACCTTTAAACCCGGCTAGAGGTGTGGGAGAAATAGAATAATCCATAGACATGATTTAAATCTAATGAATTTATTAATTCCAATTATTAATCAGACACATTACAATTCTAATTAAGTATATAATATATTGTAGAGCACGGAGGTGAGATTCTATAAGACGGGGATACTACTACAGACCCTCAACTGAATCCAAGACAGCTTTAATACGCTCAAATAAAACTACGTTGCACACTAATAAACTAGCTTCTACTTAATCAAACGTACAGTACCTGAACTTTTTATGCATCGAATCCTACACTGGAAACTTGCAGGCGCTCTCTTCGGCTTGCTCAATGGCGATGGCTCCAAGCTCTGTAATCTTTAACTAATTCCACTCCTTTTCAATCTTCAACTAATAACTAATTCGCAGACTTTATGTTAACTCCTACTTGCACACTCCAATGTATCAGCTTCAGAGTTCCAATTGGCAAACTCCAACGTGTCACCAACTACGTGTCCTCACTCAAACTCGCGAAAACAGAATTTATATAATATACCTCATTTAATAATTACGTTTCCTACTCGATGAAAGTTAGTTGAAATAAATATTTCCTTAAAGAGAAATGAACCGCGGCTAGATCCGTCACAACTGTCCATATCATCATAGATCCACCTCTATATTTAACAGTTGGAAGGTGACAATCACGATCATACGTTTTTGCAGGTGTCCTCTAAACGTGCATACGTCCTGTTGTAGGAAAATGTGTTGAAGACTATATATTCGTCAGACCATATTACTTTCTTCCACTTATATATCAACCAGGTCTTTTGTGAGTGTGACACTGTAGACATTTGCATTAACATCTTTGACGAGTGGTTTGGGAATTGCTGCTCTGACGTAAAGGTTCTGTTTATGAAAGTGTTTTCTTACTGCAATCATTGGCACTGGAGAATCCAGCTGTTGATTGAGATCTGTGGTCACTCTGGCTGCAGTTGTCCGCTTTTTAGATATTATAATCCGCTTCAATACCCATCAGTCTCTTTCACTGAGTTCACTTTCTGTGCACTATTTTGCTTTGCCAAGGTTTTCTTGTTACGCTGTATGTATGTTGTCATGACTTTAGACATTGTATCTCTAGAAAGGCCTAAAACTTGGGATGTTTTAGTTTCACTTGCACCAGGTAGCCTGCCTTCTACAATTTGACCTTTCTGAAAATCTGAAAGGTCCGACATTTTACGCATTTGAAAAAAAATCAGACTTCTAGAACTTGATTAAAGCTACCACTTGATACCATAATGTATTCAATACTATTTATTAAAAAACTGGTATTTTTGTTATTATATTTTAATGCTTACGAAGCGCATTCAAAAATGCCACTTTTATTGAGAGTTATTTCCATTCTTTTGATAACCACCTATATAGAAGTTGACTATTCAAGTAGGATACGTGCGGAGAAACCTAATCACTTTAAAAACTATTATTTCTAACAATTCTTTGCAACTCAGTAAAACAATACTTTTTTCGCGGGATGTAACTTTGAAATGAATACTTCAAACTTACTGGAACATTGGTTGTTAATCCTTCTTCTAATTTTATATTTGGTGGGCTACTAATATGTGATTGTCACTAATTCTTCTTTCGATTTCCATATCACTGAAAAGGAACTTGACGAAAAGCAAGAATGCAACGCAAAGTAATATCAACAAATTCAAGTATTGTGCCGCCAATTATATAGAAACTAATTCTCACTTTCAAATGTCAGCTGCACAAGTATATAGCCAAACTCGGAAGGAATTTCGCTAAGGGTGGGAGCTAATTTTTTTTAAAGTTTAAACCATGTTCCATATAATACGTAACTCTTCCTTTTTGAAACTAAATCTTCATAAAAATATAATGTTCCAATTTTTTCTGAGGACCCCCAAAAATGTTGCGGGAGACCACTGTACAAGTAGATACAGGGGTGTATTAAAATATATTCGCTTCACTTTGAATAAATTGTGCAATACAAATGCGGTATTTGATTGCATCTGAAATATTTCGCGCCACTAATTACAAAGTAATTGATCCTATACATTGAGTTTCGATATATATAAACATTTAATAATTAAAGGGCTTTTCTTAACATTTTGAGTTTTCATATAAGAAATTAAAATTTACGAAAATGTTTCTGATAAATCTTGCAAAAAACACGAGCATATTTTAGAGTCATATAAATTCCTTCTATCTAATAATAAGTGTTTTAAAAAAATTCTTGAAAAAATTAAAGTTAATTGTTTGTACTAATATTTGAATTGTTTGATATAAATCGAGTGAATTCTAAAAGCTAAGAAACTTGGTTCAAATAATAACCATTTCTAAGCACTCTTCCAACTCAAAAATGTCGCACAATTTTCAAGTAATTTTCTCCTAAAATTCTATATAAATCTAGCTAATTATTTACAAAGAGGAGTTCTTTGAAATATCTAGAAAGGCCCTGGTATAATATACGTGCCGTACTGAGTTTGATAAATTACTATGGTTAAGAGTAGTGCTGTTGCTTTGCAATGAATTCGTACTGTATTGTTCGACTGAAAACAGAAATGCTGAATAATTTTTGATTCCGATCAAACATAAATGAAGGAGAAAGGCTCCTAATTATGAGAGACTCACTTAGGAAATCTTTTCACCAATTGACTTAAGAAATTCAGAAAATGTATAAAGAAATCAATTAGTCATTATTTCTGACAAATATCTTAATCAATAAATGGAATAAAAAAATTCTTGACGCATTTGAAAATACACTAAATATCTTATGATACATTCAGAAAATAAGATCTTCTGAATAAATCAAATGTGGGAAGTACATTCCAAATTTCTTTCCTATCAAAAACATTTTTAGATACTTTTCTAATGATGTCATACTTCGGACATATTTTTATATTATAGCTTTCAAATAAGTTTCAGAGAAATAGATTTTATTAAATTCCTACTATTAGTTCACACTCTCCCTATATATATATATATAAATATAGGGAGAGTGTTATATATAGCTATCCCTATATATAGTTCAAATTTTTAGTCGTTAATAAAATGCTTTTTATTCATCCATTCAAGTTCAAATACATTTTTTAAAATTTGTAGTGGTTGACACTTGATGTTAATACAGTTTTTTCGAATATAATTCATTAATCCAATTGAATTAATGAATATATAGTAACAAACAAAAATAATAATCCAGCACTATATATAAAAAGGAAAAACACTCATTGGTTTCCTGTAGCGCAATGGATAGGGCGTTAGACTTGTAATCCAAAGGTCGTGGGTTCGAATCCTACCTGGGATGGCCTAATTTCTGAGAATGTCATTTATATGAATGAATAAATCGTAACGAACAAAAGCTATAGTGCAACATCCTATATGGAAAAGAAAATAGCTTTCTCTATTTTGCCGCTTAATATTGTGATTCTGTCATGTGTGTATACATATTTATATTAAAATTGCAATTATTTAACAAAAAGTAACTCTAATAAAATTTTTCTTTGTTGACCTAAGAAAGAATGTACTATATTTTTTTTTATATTACTTGTTTTAATAAAGCAAATTCTACAGAAGTATTTTGTTTAATTTTATCGTACAAAAAATATTGTCCCATCAATGCAATTCTTACTTATTTTTACTATTCTAATGTAGAAACAAAATTACTACGTTTATTAAATAAAACATGACATTAAAAAGTTTTCTTCAGGAATTCATGAAAATATTTATTCGGATAAAAGGTATTTAAAAATTTATCTGGTGTATTTGTTTGTTTGAAAAGTTCTGAATTTTCAAACGTAATAGAATTACAAGGGAAAAATTTATTTTATCGTAGAATAGTATTCTATGCCAAATATTTTGAGCGGAATATGTGTCCTAATCTAAAAGATAGTTTAGTCCTCAAAACACTTTAGTATTTTGCTAGATTTTTAAAGCTTAATTATTCCCAAGAGAAAATATTTACTGTGACATCAAACATTGATTTGGTAAAGGTTTATTTTGTAACAGACTAACAGAGAAAAAGAGAAAGAAAAATTGAGAAGTTCTTTTTTTTTTGTCTGAACAGAAGTAATCAATGACACTCTTTTCCATATTTTTTTAAACACAAATTATTTATGACATTAGTTTTTTGAAGAAAGAAACCTGCCGTTTATTATCTTTTAAAATCATAGCAAAAATTTTATTCTCAATAATGCCTTAATACACCATATCACTTTAAATCCTCCTCCGTGAACTCATTTCTTAAACGTTATTATTATTATACCCTATTAAAACAGAGTATAGTTTGATTTGATGATAAAATTTTCTCACTCATTTTAAAAGTCTTAGAATGACTGCAACTCAAAAGTTATTAATTTAAATCACAAAAAGATTTAGATATCCTTAATTTTTTTTAATTAGAGTACAATAACAGCAAAAAAAGACAGAGCGAAAATTTAAGAGTATTATTGTTTTTATAGCCAAATTCAGACCTTTATCTCACGTCGATAATAAAGGAAATATCTAAGGTTTTTTTTTCTTCTTATGTACTTCGATTGCTCTTTTTTCTAATTAATTAATTTATTTATTTAAGATTCTGCACAAAAGGGAAAAAAAATGAAGCTGAAAATTTTGAATAAATTGTTAAATTATTTTCTTATATTTGACATCGATTTGCTTTTCATTTTTTGTGGTATTATTCTTAATCTTGATATTTTTTCTCGTACTTTGAATTGCGAAGTTATTGCATTCGTATAAACATTTAAGGAAAATAAAGTCTAATCATAACATTTGCATTTCTTTACTAATTGTTGTTGTTTTCTCCTTTACAGATTTCCAGACATCCCTAAATCGAATGGCAGCAAGCGAGAAAGTTTATCCACTCCCACTATTTCAAACATGCCCCATATCATCATCGAAGCCTCCCAGGAAATGTCCTATTCTCCTCCACCCTTCTTCTCCTCCGAAGGTCCTTCGATTTCCCCAGCGGTGGCCGATGGAATCCCCGAAGAAGGGGATGAAGATGATGGTGAAGAAGATGATGATCCAGCTCGGGAAGCTGAGGATGAAGAAGACGACGAATTTGAGGAACATGTCACCCACTCTATAGTTCCTCGGCGTCTCACCATCTCATCCGATTTGAATGTGTACTCCAACGATGGTATTGTGTCCCCACCAAGCAAAATGCCCATGGTAGCTGTTGTTCTTGCTGATTCTACGTCTCCGCGATTCTTTCATCGACAAGTTCGAAGAACATCAGTCAAAACTTCAAGGGCTCCTGGATTCGGATCCAGTGCATCTTTATCGGAAAGTGTAGGGAAGGGAAGCGACCCAGAAAGCAGTGAGATGTACAAGGTTTCCATGAAGAAGAAGATCAAACTCAAAGGTCGTCTGCCTTTGAGACCCCATTCTCATTTAGCGGCCCGAGCTCTACCATCAGACGCTGAAAGACAGAAGAGGCGTCTTGCCAAGGCAAGGGAACGCAGGGCAACTCTCATTCTAGGACTGATCATGGCAGCCTTCATCTTAGCCTGGCTGCCTTTCTTTGTTTTGTATGTTCTAGAAGCTCTATGTTCCGAATGCCAAATTGCACCCACTGGTTTCGCAACAGCTTTTTGGTTAGGTTATTGTAATTCTGCTTTGAATCCCATTATTTATACTATCTTCAACAGAGATTTTCGGAGAGCTTTCAAAAAAATTTTGCTGAAGTAAATGTACTTCAAAACACCTCTGGAGAATTTACAAATACAATTTTTAATAAGGATAAAAAGGAAACGATTTTCTGCACTTTTAAATATGTTGTCTTCCACATAACAGTTGCAAAACAAGTGCCTGTAAATCCATCCTTTAACATCACATTTATATTTATTTTTAGAAAAAGAATAATTTTGATTTGCACCCTTCTGGTGAACTACACATGGTCTCCCCTACATAGTACAAAATTAAAATGATTTTGAACTCTATTTTAGACAAATACGATTAATCATGAAGTTCTTCGTAATTCAAGCAATAAGAGATTAAAAAAGGATGGCATTTTACAAGGTAAAGAATATCACACATACTGACGCAATATCACATTTTAAAAATTCATACAGGCTTTTAAACATAATTTATTCTCCATTCGGTAACACATTGGTTTTGTAAATATATTAGATTGATATTGTCCTTCTAACAATCAAAGAAACTGCGTTATTTCATATATTTTTAAAAACTAAACTGAGAAAATAGGAATGTTAGTTCATCCATTTGTTTTTATAAAGAAGCCAATTTTTTTAAATAAATTAATTTCTTCCACAAAAAATATTTTAAGTAAATTAATCCCACAAAATAGAGCTTCTTTAAAAACAAACGTTCAATTCTAATGCTCTGGGGAATCTATGTAACAGAAAAGGGTAGCATATTTTGAAAAAAAATCGGTTGAATCCTCCAAACGAAATCATCTCGAATTGAATTGGCACATTTATGCAATATATTTTAATTGGTAATAAGAGAAGGATAAAATATAAAGTAACATGAACATGCAATTCCTGAATAAAAACTATTTAATGATGATTGCTTGATGATGAAACTATTGGAGGATTATTTTCAGATTTATTGGTTTGATTCCATTTATTTCATTGAGGAAAAAAATATTCAGATTCAGATGATAGACAAGTTGGTACTTAATGGACGACGGTTAATTATTCATAGGTGCGTCAGTTGGTTTTGAAAGAAAAGAAGGTGATTCTTTCGACTACTTCTCTTGAAATACGAGCAAGACAAAGGGAAAAAAGGAATATTGAAAAACCTAATCAAAGCTAACCATTAAAAAACAAAGTTTTCTTTCTCTTAAAAAAACATTTTCATACTTTCGTTATAACACCAAGTTGCCGTTTTGATGAATTAATAAAAAATGAAACAAATGTTGCCCAGCGAATATTTGATATATTGTTCTTTTTGATTCCTATAACACAGTACTTACACACATTTTTATTATATTGATAAAACTGTTCATTTTTTGTAACTGATTTTTATTAATAAGTCTCGAATTTTTTTTTCAAAATAAAGTTTATGACATGCTTTGTAAATCAGGATGAAAAGGTTATCTTTATTTCTCCTTTTTTATGAAATCGTAATTTTGGTTTTTTTGCGACACTTGATAAATATCTAAATTCAACTGAATTTATGCAATGAAGAATGATAATGAATAAAGGTATAAAAGAATGGAATGAGAAAAAAACATGCATATACATAAGTACTCGTTTTCACCCTTAAGGTCTTATTAATTAAAAATAAAAAATAGCTTACTTTTTCTTAGTCATCCCTCTTCCCTCAAATAAAACGTTTCAGATTAATTGCACAAAGACGTTAATCAATTTTTCTTAATATAAGAAAATCCTTATTATTTTCATCAACTCGTTAAAAATTTGAATAATCCAATGAGAATTGTCCGCTTAGTGATTAATATACATAAATTGAATTGATTTAATCCATCGACTCTTCCAATTTTGTTGGCGATTGTGTCTCAAAAGCAAAATTCCATTTCTCCTAAAACATTTACTCGAGAAAATTTATAAAATCAAATTAATTTCCGCACTCATGTAAGAAAAATGACAGGGAATGAAAAATTCGGTCTCTTTTTGTTATTCCTTTTCCGGGATTTCATGTAATTTAAGAAGAGTGGGGAATCCAATGCAATCTTATTGATGCATTATTTCACGTATTTTTTGGGGGACAGAATTTTTTCGAGGTTTCAGTTATTTATATTTGCAATGATTACTTGTCAAGTTTCTCATGTTTGTGTCTTCTATAGAATTGAATTTTAATTTCTAAAATCCCTCACAAAGCTTTTAATCTGATCAACTCAGTCTACGATTGAAGCTTAGTATTTTGCTTTCAAGACTTATATACTGCTATTTTTTGTATCAACAGCATTATTTGACAAGATTTCGGAAGGAATCAATAGTAGTTTCGAATTATTTGTTATGTAATTTTTTTCCTTTTGTTTTCCTTGGAACATTAAATTTTTTTTTCTAAATATATTTCTACACAAATTTTATGGAAAATGTTCTTTTAAATGCAAAGTATCTCTCAATGAATTAATTGATTGAATAATACTATCGTCAAGTATTTTCTCTAAATAAAATCATTTAAAAATGAATCCGTAAAAACTCTAAGCAATAAAAATTATTAACTTAAAAACTCAAATTTTCTTGGCAGTTTTTCAATCCAAACTTTTCGAGCCAATGGATTTTCATTTGCAAAGTGTGCGAAAGCATTATTTTGTCATTAAAGTATCATATTTTTTTCCTTCCAAAGCAAAAGAGTCCTTTAGAGAGTTCTCAAAAGGATCAATTCTCAGTTGGGTTTCTCGAGTCAAATTTTTCTTTCCATTTTCTAATTACCAGACTGAAAGTATTAAGATAATTTGAACATAGTTTTGCATTTATATCTCTTAACCATAATTAGGAATAAAAATAGCAATTGATCTCAAATTCTCAAGTCATATGTGCAAGTTTTCTTTTTTAATTTTAAGCAGAAAAAAATCATTGCTTTCCCAAACTAAATTTTTCATATTATGAATAGAATGCTTATTGATCAGGCTAGAATTATCTTTTCAAATTTACAAACAATATTTTTAAAAGGAAGTCAGTCTATCTGTAAAATGAAAAAAAATATATGGAATCAAGTTGTATTTAATTTTCCCGCAAAGCTTCAGTATTTACATAAAATTCCACTTCCTCGCTTTCTTAACTAAATGTATTTGCAGGGACAAATTTCTCACGGGGCTTCTAAATTTCAAATGAAGGCTATTTCATGGAATAGTTTCTGAAAGGACTCTAATTTTTGTTTCCCATATATTTTCTGTTCTCTAAAATAATGTTATTTCATGGGAAGATAAAGTCACTCCGTTTCCTGATTGTACTGCATAGCACTTGGTTTTCTTTTCTTTAGTTAACAAGAACTATAGTAATAGTAATGTAGCTGTGTACCTGAAACAGTTCCGTTCAGAATTCAAGTTTTGATAAAGAGAGGATTTACAAAATAATACATTTTATTGAAAAAGCAAGATGGAAAGAGTAGGATTGTGTGCTTGGATTCATTTGAATATTAGCCTACAGTTTCTCTCAAGATACATATCAATAACCTGTAGCAAAAGTCTAAAAGATTCATAGAGAGAAGACTGGTAGGATCGGACATTCGAATATTTGTGAGTTTTCCAAATGAATCAAAAAAGGTAATTTCAGTGAGTTCTCTAAAAATGTCAAGCAAAAATATAAAAAATGCAGAAACTTTCAAGAGAATTTTTTATATACAGAAACAAAAACTGAACAGGAGCTGTCGTGTCATAGCATTTGCATCTGTTGATGCGTCTTTGAAAGAATAATCGTTTCCAGTGATGCCGAACGTTCGTGTATGTAGCACGCGCTGGGAATTCATTCGAGGAATCAATTGTGCTGCCATCTATAAGCAGGATTAAAGTTCACTTATGTGTCTGCAATAACTATCGAAAGGACTAAGAGAACCGTTTATCATTTCTTGAGGATCGAACGAGTCTATGATTAATTAGGTCTCAGAAAAAGCCAAACCAAAAGGATTCATCCTTTTGATAGAGTAGCACTACCTTTTGCAGCGCAACAAAAATTATTGGCGTTGCGAACGTCATTCGTCATACATGGGTGCTAAGTCATATATGTCTCATATGAGATTCAAAGGTCAATATTTTCAAATTTTAACTTGAATTCATTGGCAGAATTCAAGTCACTGGAACACATGAGCTCTATGATACCCTAATTTCAAACGAAAGCTTAAGAATTGGACATATAGTTGGATTTTTAACATTCGAGTCTTTAGAGTTCTTTATTTAAAAGCTGAGTAATTATAATCACCAACTAACAAAATAACAACAAAGGCAAATTTTATATTATAGTAAATTTAACTATACGTATGTTTGTATTTGTTCATAAAGGGCGTAATGTGTGTACTTGTTATATTTTTAGTTTAAAATTTTAGATGAATGCTTGAAGAAATATTTATGTTGACTTTCTTTGATGGAGCCTTTGAAATTCAGAAAAGAATATGAACGCGGTGGTAAATGAATTTTATCTCTTCCCTTACGTATATTTTATGTAAAAAAAATATGGCTTTCGTTACTAAATCAAAATTAATGCTTTCAAAAAAAAATTAAATATATGAAACCTTTTTGACTCAAGAAATGCAGTGAAACAAATAAAAAAAGTATGTTTATTTGCATCAATTTTCCAATAGAGATATTTTTTTCTATATTTTTCATTCTCGTACATTTTTCTTAATATACATTTTTCCATTAAGGAACTAAATTAACTTCTCGTTTAAAAAACAATTTTCAATTTTTTTCTCGCTGAGTCTTTTTTTTTTCTTCCAAATAAATTTTTATCTGTTCTTTTTTTAATTAATTCCAACACTTATAATACTAGATTTCATAATAATCTCTGTAGGAAGGTAAAGATATTCCACAGTTTTTCAAAGAGAGAGAAGTTTCTCAATTTAATAATTCATTTGAAAATCAAAACTTTGTACTTAACTTCTGATGATTAATGACTCCCAGAATAGTTTAGCTTTATTTAAGATAGAATGAGATATTAAGAATGCATATTAATCCCATTTCAACTGGATGGAACATAAAAAAAAGTATTTTTCCTATGCTCTTGTTCTAAAAAAAAAATGCTCAACTCTTTAGAGGGAAACATTTCATAAGTACAATTTTAGCTAGATTTGTTTGTTCTTTTCAGTTTTGAAAAAATTTAAATCAAAAGAACATTTGTTTCAAAATGGAGACACTTTTTATTCTGTAGAGAGTTCTGCATTTAAACCTTATTTTATCCTTTGATAGATAGAGATGTATTGGAAATATTATAAAGTAATATTTTATTATTGTGATGCTCGAAATAGAAAAATCTCAATCTTTGATATACACCATTAGTAATATATATTATTATTATTTATGTTGATGTGTTATAATTGTTTAATCAAACTTTCAGTTACATGATATTGATATACTTTTAATAATTATTTCAGTTTGTGTTACAAGTTCGAATAAACGCTGAAAGCTAAATATCTTTACAATATCAAAGTCGAAATTAACAAAATAAAAGCACATGTTTGCAACTCAATGAGATTTTTTTGGGCACACAATATAAAGCATTATTTCCCTTTTAAAGTAAAATGCCTGATATATTTAGTTATATAATACTTATCTTCTTACAATAATGAAATTGTTTAAGTGCTTATGTATCATAATTATGGTATATCCCGAAGAAATATATGAGTAGAATGTATTATTATTTTTTAAAGCATTTTCAAAAAGGCAATGAAATGTTCCTTGGTATACATGTCTTCTTATATATTATGTAGCAATATTTATGATTGTGTGTAAATATGAAGTTTAAAATTAGTAATCCACTATATTTACGGGCACTGAACAAAAAAAATGTTTCGCTTTATTCACCCTAAGATCACAACCAGCTTCAAAACTGGTTAAATGATATAATTTTTCAGTCATTATTGTTAAGTACTTGTTATTCGAAAACGCTGCCTCATAACTTTGTGAATGTAAATATATATTTATTAATTAATTACTTTTCAACACTTCTGGACCTGTGTTAACTTAAATTATTTAGTAACTCAACTTGTACAAATCCGCTTGAAAAACCATTTTTGTGAACCTATTGATTTTTATGTGCAATTTGTACACTGAAATGTGTGAACCTTTTCCTATCCTATACTTCTTTAAAGAAGTGCACATTCAAACAGTAGCGGTGTGTGTTGCCGATGTTACACCGAATTCAAAGTTTTACCAACAGAGTGCATATTTCTCGATTACAAATGTATTTTCGAGTTTAGTAAAAAACATTTGCAATATTTTTTGGAAGATATATAACCGTGTACAAAAGGACATAGCCTTGTAAAATGTTCTTAATATTTTTATATTGCTTTTTGTGTTTTTATTTACTTACACTTTTTTCACTTTATTTAATTTCTTATACTTCCTTTTTAGATATTTACAGATATGTTTGTTATCAGATAGTTAAAAATCTTGCTTTTTTCATAATTATTAAATTGCTTTTATTTAGAAAAAAAGTGTATTTTTTTTTTATGACGCTCTAAGCCTCGCTCTTTTGAATATATTTATAAAAATGTACATAAAAGTGTTTTTTGTCAAGTGTGTGGAATGTGGCACAGAACATTAGACAACGAAACCTATTTCGATGTTAACGAAAGAGTAGGTGCAATTTTGTTAACAGTTAAAATCTATTGTTGTGTCATGAAATATGTAACTGTGTGTTTTTCTCTGTATTTATGTGCATGTGTTTGTGCTGTGTGATTTCGCTTTTCACTGATGTTTTTTTTTCACCTCTTATCAGCTTGTAGATATTTTTCCGTTTATAAATAAGACATTCTATATTAATTGTTTTGCCTAAGATAGTTAAGGAAAGCACGAGTAAGGATTATTTTTCTTTCTTTCTGAATGAGGACAAAATTACATTGAAGGAAAATAAATTTGTAGAACACTTGAAGTGTTTCTGAATACTTTTTGCACATGAAACTTTTCTTCGTCTTCTCAGTATTTGTGGCAACTAAGGACATTTCTTTGGTCGTTTTCGTCATCTTTTTGTGAGCAATTAATTCATCATTCTTTTCACAGATCTGATAGGCATAAGTGTTTGTGTGCACCCGTACTTAATATTTCTATTGAAAGTGGTGCACAATTCAAGATTTTATCGCCACACATTTTCATTTGGCAACTACAATCTAATTTTATAGAATTCTCGTTCCTTTAGGTTATATTTCGTACAGCAAGGGACATTAAAGCAGTTCCAGCAGAGACATTCATTCGAAAAGAAGTCATTCTTTAAACACATGGAACATTTTCTTAATAACTTGCTTTGTGCAATGAGCCGCTAACTGTTAAACATACTTTTTAAAATGAAAATTTCCCTTACAGCTGTTCAATAATCGAGGAAGATACGGTGAGGAGAAAATACTGTTTGGGACAGTAGTTATTTTTCAAAAAAGAAGCCCGCTAAATAATTTCATTTACCTAATATTTACAATGTATATCTAATGCAGGATAATTTAAAATAGTTCAACACACTTGTACTCAAAATTCTAAAATTTAACTGCAGTGCAAGTTGCATATCCCCCCCCCTAATCTCAATAAGATACCTCAAATGCAATTCCATGAAGAAGTAAAAAGCAATTTATGTTCCAAAGTATCGTGTGAGAGAAAAATATTCAATATGTATGGAATTCTTGTATCCGAAATACGGAGAAAAAAAATTAGACATAAAATAGATCTCAAATTGGAAAGAAATGTGAATCATTTAATTCATTGTCATTTCTATCTTTCAATTGTAAAATGGTCAGAATAAATAAAATTTGAAAGTTTCTAAATAAATCCAATTTTAGTGGACATATTTACTATCTTCGAACTCTTACTGTTGATTCATTGAAATAACATCGTAAATAATAAATATGAATTTGTAGTTTAGTTTTCTTCAAGTTCTATTACGTATTAATCGGAAGACAAAAATGAGTAATTGAATATATTTTAGTACACTACACATATACCTTTTCCATAAATTTTGATAATATTAATAATAATTTTTAAATTTTTTAAAAAATTGACTGAAGAAGAGAAGTGAACCAGCTAGTTAAATACTAATTTATAATAGTCTTATAAAACATATCCATAGTCAAAAAATAGTTGCATTATTAAGATTTTTACTGGAGCACAACTGATTGAGAATAATAATACGATTAAGTCTGCTGAGATGTTCCCTAACACATTCCACTTCTCCTTATCTTCCTCATTTCAGGTTCGCTCAATAAATTAAATGTAATTTAAGTTTGGATTTATAGTATATATATTTTATTTAACCTCAAGTCATCAGATCTTGTGTAATATTTCCTAGTAATTGAGCGCATCCTTTCGATGTTTATTCAGATTTTCAACGCATTTTTTCCCTTTTTACATACTTGGTAGTTTTAGCAACAAGACATAGGTATGAATAGCTTTTTCACGCAATCCAAGTCATTTGCACATCATGCTCAATGTTACCTATTCTTGAATGTGTTGTATAAAAATGAAATTTGATTAGAGTTATTGGTGAAAATAAAATTTCATTGTCACATCAACTCTTTGACATCGCATTTGTTTACTTATTTATTTTTTATTTACAAACAAAAGAGACACAATCAACTCATACAAAAATCGCCCGAATTTCAAAATAACGCACCACCTTTATATTAGAGGTTTTGCTCCTTAATTTTGAGAAAAATCTTTAGAAAAGATAACTAAACTTGTAACAATAGTCTAAAATAAGTGGGATCTTTATGACTAAAAATATGAAAATGCATCATTATCCAATGTTTTCTCAGCCCAGAAAAAAATACATATCACCACCTAATTTTCTCTTTCTACTTTTAGTTCAATATATATATATATATACTAGGCGTTACCCATAAGCTTCGATAGGTATTTCATGATGTTTTATAAATATATAAACTCAAACTCAGTGACGCAACAGCCCATCAGGGCCAGGGTCTACTGTGCCCATCACAGCATATGTGACCATTGGGCGCTGGGGGGCATGAGCAAATGTCCCTATCAGGTGGTCAGTCTGAAGCGAGACCTCCAGTGTTTAAGTCCCCAAGCAAGCTTGCTACTCATTTATCGACCCATTTTATAAATATATATATATATATATATACACTGGTGCCCAAAAGTTAAGCATAAATCGTAAAATGCGAAAAACATGGAGTAAATTTTCATAAAATTATTCCAAATTTCTTGCGGATATTGATTGGGTGAAGAAGAAAAATTGGCAAGACGTTTATGCAAAACTTTTCAGTCGACTACGTCCTGCGCGAAACACCGACACATGTCGGAAAGCGGAGAAACCGATTCACGCAGCATTGGCAGTTCAGACAAGTTTCGTGCAACTGCTGTGCGAAGGAACGTTGTTAACCATCAAACAAGGTGAATGCTGGTACAAAGACGCCAAATGGACATTTTACGAAAGAAAGTATCGTTGGAATGCTGGAATTCTCACGATCACAAACAAAAGTGTCTCGAATTCTGAATGTGGACCAGTCTGTTATCTCAAAACTGTGGCAGAGGTTTCAAAGAACGGGAGACGTTACCCGACAACCAGTATTAGGTCGACCAAGAGTCATAACCCCTCGCCAAGACCGATATCTGGCAATAATAAGTGCGCGACGTCAGAGGGGCAGTACTGCCAGAACACTGGGTTCGGCACTCACAGTCGCCACAGGAATACGAATTTCGAGACAAACTGTTTACAGGAGACTCAGTCATACTGGCCTATATGCCAGAAGACCAGCAGTTTGCATTCCCCTCACGTCTGCGCATAAACGCGCTTGTTTGAACTGAAGTTTGAAACATCAACATTGGAGTGTGGGCCAATGTGATGATCAGTGACGAGTCCCGGTTTAGTCTGAGTAGTGATTCTTGGGGGATATCGATATGGAGAAAACGTGGAACACGTTTTGAACCAAGAAACATAACAGAAAGACATCATTTTCCATCAAGGGGAGTAATAGTATGGGCAGGAATCATGATGAACGACCGCACAGACCTCCATTTCTTTGACACGGGGTCTGTGACTGATCAAAGATACAGAGACGAAGTTCTTGAGCCTTATGTTCGCTTGTTTCGAGGTGCTGTCGGTCCTGACTTCATATTCATGAATAATAATGCGCCATGTCACCGAGCGGTGCTGATCGATGACTTCCTTGAAACGGAAAACATCCAGCACATGTCGTGGCCCACGAAATCCCCTGATTTAAATCCTATCAAGCATGTATGGGATATGCTCGGGAGACAAATTGCAGCCCTTTCGCACCCACCAAGCTCCTTTACAGAACTGAATAGAGCTCTCCAAGAAGCTTGGAACCGTTTGAGCCCACAACTCATTCATCATCTCATAGCAAGTATGGTAAATCGCTGTGCAGCGTGCCCGGCTGTCAGAGGTGACCACACGCCTTATTAAACTGCAGCATGAGTATATTATTTAATATTTTCTTTCTTTTTTTCTTTCAAGTGTGAATCCTTGCCATGCTCAGTTTTCTTTCAAACTGCTACTTTGGATAATAAAATTAATTATTATCATTCTTTTGATTTGCTTCCTTATTTTTTAACCATTTTACATTTGCTTATCACGTTTCCCGGCATTCTGATTTACAGTTTCTTCTTTATTCACATAATTATCAATTATGCTTAACTTTTGGACACCAGTGTATATATATATAAATTATTGATATCTAAGTCCTAGCATTAAGAGTTCGATTGTATTAACAAATATACTTATACCTGTAACTCTCGCATGTAGATAAAAAAAAAGGACAGAACTTCTAATTTATATTTGCTAATAATCTCTAAATTTGTTTGCACTTTCGTAACCATATAACAAAGTGGATTTCCGTAAAACCAATTTTCTGTGGATCTCTACTCCGTAAAATATCCATACAAGCCAAATTTCAGGTCTAAATTTAATAGAGCAGAAACGAAATTTTTACTATCGATACCCCCCCCCCTTCCCCGTCATCCCGTTGAGAGTCGTTCTCCCAATTAACCGTTCTTAGCGGATTTCAATTCTACAAAAGAAAACTGCAAACCAAATTCCATCATTTTTGTCCTTGTAGTTCGAAAAAGGGAATTTTTTGCCTATACGCCACAGTAAACCCCTGCACCCCCCAGGAGTTGATTTCCGTCAAAAACATCCGTAGCGGATCTCTATTCAACAAAAGAAACATGCTTAACAAATTGCAAGTTCGTGTCTAATTGAAAAACAGGAATTTTTTTTTATAACTCCCCTTTACCCCTCACAACCAACCCTCCTTGCGGTTTGATTCTAGTTTTAGTCTTTGTTAGAGGAACTCCATTCCATGAAAGGAACATGCCTAGCAATTTTCAAGAAGGTAGATCTAATAGTTTAAAAACGGAAATATTTATCTATTACGTCCCTTTATCACCAGAAATGAAACTTGGGGGGGGGGGGTTATCGGTAAGCCCATTTTGCAGCGATTCTCGACTCTACGAAAGCTTACTAGTGCTTACCAAATTTGAAGACTGTGCGTCTAATAATTTAAAAATAGAAATAATTATCTATAAGGCCCCTTGAGCCCTTGTAACACCAATTGGGGGTCTGTTTTCGCAAAACCCATTTTGTAGCGGAACTCTACTCTATGAAAGGAATGTGCTTACCAAATTTGAAGACTATGCATCTAATAAATTAAAAATGGAAAAAATTATCTATAACACCCCTTGAGCCTCCGCAACGTCACCTGGGGTCGATTTTCACAAAACACATTATATAGTGGATCTTAACACCATGAAAGGATTCTGCTTATCATATTTCGTTTCTAGTAGTTTAAAAATGAAATGTATAGTAGTTTAAAAATGGAATTATGAATAACGCTCTTTAAGCCCCCAATGCTACTTGGGGTCAATTTTCCCAAAACCCATTTTGTAGCGGATCTCTACCCTATGAGAGGAATCTATTTACCATATTTCAAGACTGTACGTCTAATAGTTTAAAAATAAGAATTTCTAACACCCCTTAACTCTCCCAAAACACCCCTTTTGGGTTAATTTTTTCAAAACCCATTTTGTAGCTGATATTTACTGCATGAAAGAAACATGCCAACCAATTTTCAATCAGGTAGGTCTAGTAGTTTAAAAACGGAAATATTTATTTATTACTCCCTTAATTCCTCACAATGTCACTTGGGGGGTATATTTTCGCAAAACCCATTTTTTAGCTGATCTCTACTCTATGAAAGGAATCTATAAAATTTAAAGACAGTGCGTCTAATAGTTTAAAAATGGAAATAATTATCTATAACATCCCCTAAGCCCCCGCAACGCCACTTTAGAGTCCATTTTCACCAAACTCATTTTGTAGCGGATCTCTACTTTATGAAAAGAATTTGCTTGCCAAATTTCAAGATTGTACATAGAGTAGTTTAAAAATGGGAATAATTATTTATAACGCCCCTTGCGATTCAAATTTCGCAAAAAAAAATCCGTTCTTAGGGAATCTCTACTCCATGAAAGGAACATGCCTACCAAATTTCAAGTCTAGGTTGAATAGTTCCGGAGATATCGTGATGAGTCAGTCAGTGAGTCACTTTTCTCCTTTATATATATATATATATATATATATATAGTCAACATTATATATATATATCTACTAAAGAGAGATCAATAATCAATAATCAAAACTGAAAAAATTGAAATTCTAAGATAACCAAAGATTTTTAATAAAAGAATAGAGTTTAAAATTTAAAAATATGGATGCTACAGTATTATAAGCATTTCTGACTTAGGACAGCTCTTATATATAAAATAATTTTTATAAAAGTGTTGTTGAGCATGTTTTCTGGCCAGCCAACCCTCCATCTTTCTGTTAATGATACTGAGAAAAAAAACTATTGGAAATAATGGAAATAATATCTAAATCCATTACAAAAAAGTGGTAACTTACTTAGAAATTGCATTCAAAAATGAAGAGCCCGCACTAAATCTAAGTACAGTAAACACGTTATTGCCAGATTCTGGACCCAAATGCAAATTCAAAGCATGGATGACTGAATATTAGCACTTAGCAAAAGTATGAAAATAATAGAAATACAAAATTAAAACGCGTGTATATATACTTCCATTACTTTAAAGACACAAGAATTATATATAAATTTAAATAAATAAAAATAAAACTTAAGTAATTTTATCTAATATTAGAATATGGAGGTAATTATATCTATCTAGGAAAAATGATAAATTTATAATAATTAATTATTAATATTCTATGAAATTTTAATCATTGCTATTTAAAAAATTTTTTATTCAAATAACTATTAATAAAATCAATTGGGTATTTTTGAATTAAACAATATTTAGTAAAATGTTTATAGTTCTTTATTTTTTCTGATTTATTTGAAACTAGAAATTTTTTGCGTTGTAAGTAATTAATAAAAATATTTCTGAATATATAGAAAGATGTACGTTACTCTCCCAATGAGGTATTTTTATAATATTGAATTTAATTTCTATTCGTTTTTCACAAATATTAGTAACATTATCTTTTAATTTAGTTTCTATATGAAGAAAATTTGCTTCATAGTTGTTACTATTTATCTGTATTTAATTAAGATATTTGGACAAAAATTAGTGTAAGGTTTAAAATTTTCTTGCTTGCCGAAAAAGGTAATATCATCAATATAACGAAAAATGTATATTAAGAATTTTATGAAACTATTTTCAAAGTAATCTAGATATAAATTGGTAAGACCGTTGCTAGCTGGCCACTTTGTGGCAAACCTTTAATCTATTGATATTAGTTATCATTATAAAATATAAAATTCTCTTTTAGTACAAAAATAAGTAGAGAATCAAATCTATCATAATTAACATTTTTAAATATAGATTATCTTTTTGTAATTTTACAAGTATTTTAATCATGGCAGCAATATCAATAGAGTTAAAAAGATTTTCAAAATCTAAACTATAGACTGAAGAAACTTTTTTATCTTTAATTTGTTCAATAAGTTCTTTACTATTTTTAAGTATGTCTGTGTGGACTTAAGATTATTTATGTATCTTGTAATATTTCATGGAGAATTTTGTCTGATTTGCTGATATATGTATTAAAACCATTATAGTAACTGTTCTAAACTTGACTGGGTCTTTATGAAATTTAGGAGTAAGAAATATATGCGGAAATTTAAAATTATTATTAATTTGTATTCTTAATTGTTTATGAAAAGCCAAAATGCAAATATTTATTTCTCTATTAGAAATTGATGTCTTAATAAAAACTGTATTATTATTAAAATATTTTCGATCATTAAACTCTTATAGTGTTTACATATGAAGGCAAAATTTCCTGGCACTTTATCAACCTAAATTATAATAAATTTATTTTGCAATTTTTTAATCTGATTTTTCATATTATTAAAA
Source organism: Trichonephila clavata (assembly GCA_019973975.1). Classification (NCBI taxonomy): domain Eukaryota; kingdom Metazoa; phylum Arthropoda; class Arachnida; order Araneae; family Nephilidae; genus Trichonephila; species Trichonephila clavata. The sequence continues at coordinate 55,446 of BMAO01017248.1, forward strand.
AAGATATTGTTATCTGGATTTATTTATTAAGCTATTTTGTAATATTACATTTGAATTCTGTGAATGCCTCTAAACGCGCATACTATATTCAATAGCTATTTTGTAAATAAATTACTCAATATCATTACATAATTGATTTCTTATAATTTTATTATAATTGAAAATCATTAGTCTAAAACCAGTACCTTTATTCATTATATTTCGGAGATTATTGTCTCTTACAATATTGAGGTCACCAGTAAGTGCTGGTGATGATATATATCCCATTAATATAATGCAAATCATTAATATATCCCGTTAATATAATCAATCGGAGGATTTGGAGTAGCCTATTGTGATCACATTGATTACTGTTAGTTCAGCATGGTATCTCCTGCTTCCGAAGGGTTCAACCAAAAAGTGGAAAAGGATAATTGAATACCCTAACACATTCCATCTATTCTGCAATATATCTCACATAGTGAAGGAATCTCAATTCCTCAATTTCTTTTACACCAACATATTAGTTCAAACAAGGAGGATATCGATGTGTCACATATTTTTTTATCAAGTATCAATTTCAACATGCGATGGCATTTTGCAAAATGTTGACTTTTTGTGTTTTTATGAAACATTTTCTCCACAAGAAATTACTTCGCCGGAAATAAGTCATCTTTTCCCAATTTGGATCCGTCCAATACCAAGGCAGAGGTTTGGCCTCAACACTTCCTCAAATAAAATCTCCGAGAGTATTTGCTCATTTTACACTTGTCATCTGTTCTTCAAATCTTTCTGGAAGAAGAAAATGACGTGTTCTTCTGTGACATTGATGATTTATTAAAAGAACTCTACATTGTACATGAGCCTAACGAATGGCAGTAACATATGCTTCAAAAATGAATCTCAAACAAGTTTTACTAAAAGATGAAGCAAGTTTCCATCCAGGCCTATTTCACGTACTATCTACATGAAAAAGACATACCATTATTTAAAACAGCTTTTGGAAATGTTTAAAATAAGTATAGCTGGAAGATCTGTGCGAATGAAGGCAGTGTCTCTGTTGATGGTTATATAAAAATAATTGCTGTTTTCTATGTCTGTGTAACAGCCGAGAAATTACTTTGCACACCATCAAGAAACACTGGCCTCAGAGAAAATCTTTTAAGCCTGGAGAAATGAATATAGATTACGAGAACCTGTGTAGCAAATCTGTATAAAATCATCATTTCTCCTTTAAATATCCAGCTTGACCTTGTCAAAGCTTGATAAAAGTCATGGATAAAAATCGACCAGAATTCAAGCACTAGCATGAAAAATTCCCTCGACTCAGGCTAACGAAAATTAAAGAAGGTGATTTAACGAAGCGTCAGATTAAACAGTTTTTCAGCAACCCCAAGTTTGAGAATATTCTTCGAAGTAAATAAAAACGCATTTGGGATGCGTTCGATCAATTGCCAGCAAACTTCTCCTAGGGCAATGCTGAATACTAGAAGGAGATCTATTTGAGAATATGTTGGCTTTATTATAAGGTTCCAGCTGTAATACGTCCTTAAACATACCCTTTCTGAACCTCCAATTTCCTGATATATATATATATATATATATATATATATATATATATATATATATATATATATAAGTGCGGACCAGTCAGTTATGAGCATGGTGAACGTTTTCATTTGGGCAATTCTAATACAGAAAAACGGTCTAGGAAGAATTGGTCCATTGCATTGCTGGATGACTACTGTTGAAAGCTAAAGCACGGCCGCCTTCGGCGGTCACTCTTACCCGAGGAAGCAGCGAAGAAGGACCGATCGGTTCTTTCCGCGGCCGAACCGATACGAAATCCATGCCACTGCGGCGAGACAATCGCTTCGGCGGGTCGCTCGCACTGTCGGCACAGAAAATAGAACACAAATAACAGAACACACACAAACAATGTCGCTTCCTTAACTTCTGAATGACGTCACCAACAAACAACTAATTTTATTCAAATTAAGTCTTTAATCATTATCCCAAATATATTAACAAAAATGGGCAAATTAGAACAGTTAAAGTTAACTCCCCAAATTTTACCTGATAGGATATTATGATCTCAACAGAGATCGAGTGCTCTTGATTCTTGTTCAACACCTGTTGGAAGCTTATCAGGGGTGTTTCCAAGATTTATTGAGGCCACAGGCCAAGAGAATTCTAAGTCCAAAAGGTATTAAGATGTTTTTAACACGTATAATATATGTATATATACATATATATATATATACTCAAAAGCCAAAACATTCTGACCACACGTACAATTTCCAGTGAACTCACCTGGATGACGTGGAAGGTACGTGATCAGGTGGAAGTGGTATTTAACTGCTGCTGGAGAGTCTGAAGAATCATTCTTTCACTTACTTCTGTGTGCGATGGGAAAGGCAGTGGATCTAAGCGACTTTGATAAAGGGCAGATTGTAATGGCTCGAAGGCTCGGAACAAGTATTTCCGAAACTGCACGACTCGTGGGTTGTTCGTGATCTACAGCGGTTAGTACTTATGCAGAGTGGATGAATGACGGTGAAACAAGCAGTAGACGACATGGTGTTGGACGTCCACACGCTTTAAAAAAAAAGGTCGTCGAAGACTGTCTCACATGGTGAAGCAAAACCGGAGCAAGATAGTGGCTCATCTGACAGCCCAATACAATGCAGGGCCAAGTAGAATAGTATCGGAGCACACTGTTCAGCGGACACTGTTGGATATGGGGATACGCAGCAAACGTCTCACTCGTGTGCCTTTGCGTCATCGCCAACTGCACCTGCGCTGGGCCCGGGAACATCGCTACTGGTCCATGGATCAGTGGGAGAGAGTTGTCTGGTCAGATGAATCCCAGTTTTTTATTCATCACGCAGATGGTTGCGTCAGGATACGCCATCTTCCAAGTGAACATTTGCTCCCTCAATGTACAGTAGGTCATACACAGGCCAGTGGTGGCAGTATTATGCTTTGGAGGACGTTCTCTTGGGCGCCTCTGGGACCCGTGGTTGAGGTAGAGTAGACCATGAATGCTACAGGGTATCTGAACATCATTGTGGACCAGTTGCACCCTTACATGGCCTCTGTTTTTCCAGCTGGAAATAGAATGTTCCAACAGGACAACGCCCCGTCTCGTAAGGCTAAAATTGTGTTGGAGTGGTTCCAGGAACATGATGCTGAATTCCAGTTAATGACCTGGCCACCTAACTCACCCGATCTCAATCCGATAGAACACATTTGGGATGTCATGGGACGGCAGCTCAGAGTTCAAAGACCACCAATTCGCAATATCTCGGATTTGCGTGACCGTTGCTTAAACATCTGGTACAATCTGTCTCCAGCCATCTACCAAGGACTTGTGGCAAGGACCAATACGGGTTGAAGCGGTGTTGCGTGCCAAAAGTGGGCCAACTCGTTAGTGACAGGTCTTCATAATGTTTTGGCTCTTGAGTGTGTATATATATATATGCTTTTCAAAACAAGGCATACGCAGTAATAGTGAAAAAGCAGTAGCCAATTCAGCTTAGTCATATTTGTGTTGAGCATATCGAATTCTTTATGACTTTTTGAAAATTTATTGCCCAGTGTCCTAATTCTGTCTCCTAAAGGAGACAGAATTTGTCTATAAATACTTTGAGAAAGCAAAATATTTTGAGGGTGTTATTAGGAAAAGATTAGAGGATGTTCTTTTATTTGATGCTTTTAAGTGTAAAAAGGAAATAATGGCCTTTGCTTCAGAATGCTATTTGAACCGTAAAAAAGCAAAACAGCCTTTTCTAAATATTTGTAAAAATAATTTTCTTTCTTAGCGTTCATGCTAGTTCTAACAATTCGTATAGTTGAATTTATTCAACTTGAACAGAATTTAAAAACTTTTTGTTTTGTAAAATGTGTTTGAAAAATATATTCATATTAAAAATGAAAAAAAAAATGTTCAATTCATTCATTCTGATTTAATACTTTTGTTTGCTTAATATTCTGAGTTTTAATCGTCAGACTTTTAAAAAAATAGTGTCAAAAGAGATTTTAGTGTTAAAAAATAGTGTCAAAAGAGCGAGAGTGGGTACAAGAAATATTTTCTAAACATTTGACTAATTTATAAATATGACAACAATGAATGTCCCCAATGTTTTGTGAAATGATAACTTTTTTAAAATATTTTGTTTTGTATTTCGCAAGTAAGATCATTCTAAATCTAGGCGTTCAAAGAAAACATTTCTTCTCAAATATTGACTATTGAGAGTAGATCTCAATTTAATAAGCCAGGAATTTTCAGTTTTTCTGACCATTATATGCCGTACTTCTTTCAAGTGTCTCGAAGTAGGGAGCTGATTTCTGTAAATTGAACTCTCATTACAGATAAGCTAATGATCCAATTAAGCTCTTTAAGGTTTTGTGAAATGCAATACATTTTTCATTTTTTTTTCAAGTAAGATGGTTAATTAGGATTCTCGCAATATACTACTTCCCCTCGCATACATAAAAAGAAATAATTTTTTTTAAAAAAAATAAAAATCTTATTATTTTGTCAAAGTAATCAACAGACAACTGTCTGTGTCTTCACAACAGATCCAGATAGATCCAAAGCTATACATTGAGGGTAAACATATAGAGAGGACCGAAATACCTAGGAATCATCCTAGATGCTGAACCAAGATTTATTGAGCACATTAAGACCTGTGCAGACAGGGCTTTGAATAAATTAAAGATCATTAAAGGCCTTTGCGGTACAGATTACGGAGCCAATCCCAAGACCTTAAAGACAGCGTATATTTCACTTAGAAGAGCGGTTATAGAATATACCTCTTCGATCTGGGCGCTTGTGCATTAGGGTTTGCAGCCACGGGATCCCGGTGGTTTTTTTCAAATCCCGGGATTAAATTTTGAATTTTTTTTCAGAGTATTGGGAATTTGGTATTACATGTAATGTATCTTATTTACTTTTTTGTACTGTATACGGTTAATGTTAGTTTTCTTACGTGTTGAACCTTAAATGGTTCGAGGAGGGTGTGCATGTTAAACCACGAAATTTCATATGTTATCTCATATTTTCATCTGTAACTTTCTCCCCATCGCGAGTGGGGTCAGAAAACGGACATTTCTCCCACCCTCAGGATGTCCTGTGTCAGCTAACTTGGACAGATGAATTTAGAATTTATGGAAAATATCTAGCAGGGTTTTCAGCCCCGGGATCCTGGAATTCCGAAACCCCTGGGATCCCGGTGTTTTTTCTAATCCTGAAATCCCGGGATTAAAATAACTATTTCCGGGATTTAATTTTTGTCTCAATTATATTTTTAAAAAATTTTCTCGTAACAATTTTCTACGAATTTAATTTTTCAAAAATTTATATTCTGTTTATGAAATATATACGTAGAAACTTTTGTACAGTTATAAGTGCTATATGTAAAAAAATATATATGCACAGTATGAGAGAACGTCTCAAGATATAAGTCAAATATATAAGTGGCTCACTGCAATGCTTACACAATAATATAAGCAACATCACAAGAATAGATTTTGCCACATTTCCTTCTTTCATTAAATGCCGTTTATTAAAAGCAGACCTGCTTGGAAGACTTAAGACACTTTAAATCCTATTGTATTACTAACAGCTCATGTAACTGAATCTTCAATTTCAAGTGAGGTAACACTTGAAATTGATCACATTCTGATTCCATAACTGGATCAATTTATATATAAAAACCATTAAGTGTAGCAGAAGAACTAAATAAAATTATCAAAGAAGTATATGCACCAATGCAGTCTATTAGATTTGAAACATTGTGATGAAAAATTCAAAAAGAAATGCTTCTTTTTTGAAAATGGAGGGAGACGTGATGACAACCTGAAAAGAGCATACTCCTATTTAATGACGATAATACCTACTAGTAAAGAATTCGAACGTACATTTTCTACTGCAAGACAATTTGTAACAAAAATAAGAAGTCGTTTCAACGATGAAACGCTGGAGGAGCTGTGTTTTTTTAAGCTTAGTGACAAAAACACAAGAAATAAAAAATGTTTTTTTTTTAAATTTCATTATTTTCTATTTTTATTTGTTTTTATGATGAATTAATTTTTTATTTGTTTCATTAAAATAATATTTAATTAATTTTTAATTATATTTTCAGCTTTATTATACAATTTAACTATACTAATATGTAAGAATTTTTAATAAAAAGTCCAATCTTAATCCCGGGACCAATCCCGGGATCCCAGGATTTGGATAATGTAATCCCAATATCCCGGGATTGAAAATATGTCACGGGATTGCAAACCCTAATGTTCATCTAAGACTACACTAGAGAAACGAGATAGTGTTCAGGCAAGAGATATAAAATTCAAGGTTGGAGCCTTTGATAACAACTTAAAGGTCGTAAAAGAGTGGGGCCTTCATAGCCTTTTTTGAGGAGGGAAGAAATAAAACTAGATCAAATTCCCACAAACAGGGCTCGAAGTCGTATACTAACATATATTACTATGAGAACCTTTGAAGATTTTAATAGTAACACAAGATTAAAAAGCTCTGTGTGGAATTAGAATACCCCTTGGAATTGAACTCAACGAATTTTCTATTTTCTCTTTTCTCTGCTGGGCTTTATAAGAACGCCACAATTAGTATATTAGAGCCATGTACTAAGAGTGAGCCTACTAGTATCATCAAAGCAAAAGGGCTATTGATAAATGTCTAAAAGGGGAATTTATGTTTGCCTAAACAGATGGTTATTTTGATGAAACGTTCTTGAATGGGGGTATTTATGAACCTACCAACGAGTAATCGGTGCCATTGCTTCTTGTGAACTTCGGGTGATAATTGAGGCTCTTGATCTTATATGAGACTCTCCAGAACAGACTAAAGGTTTTCTATGACTCAAAAGCAGCCCTCCAAACAATTCTAAATCGAGGCTCATGGATTACTGAAGAGCTCGCTTGTTTAGATTGGAAATGGTTACCTGTTCATGTTGACATAACAGGTAATAAAAAGTGGATAACCTGGTGAAAGAAGCTAGAAATCTTAATAATGACAACTTTGTTAACGTATCTTTATTAGACGGAAATGCTGTCACAAATTTCAAATTGAGAGACAAGTCAATTCCTGTAAAGCGTCAAATCTGTAATATAAGTGGAGACCACTCTCTAACAATGACTATTGCTAGATTAAGAACAGGGGTTATCACAGAGGAATGAAGCTCAATAGGGATGGTAAAAGAACTTATAGGAATTGTGATAACTGTTTAGATATAGAGCTAACACCTGCTCATATTTTTGACTGACCAGCTATTCTTGCTGCCCCACAAGAACTAGGGGTCCTCAACGAATCTCTATGTTGATAATATTGAACCAATTGCCTGAACAATCATCTAGGCCCATGGTACTGTTTGATTTGGTCTAGTCATGCATACGACATCATCGTCATCAAAGCAACAGCTTGTTGATTTATATTTGTCAATAACTTCAATAAAAAAAATATCACTTTACCGATATTCATAATAACGTTGGATTTATTTTGCTTCAAAAGTATACTTTAAAGAGAGAAAAAAAATAGCAATAATTTATTTTTCTTTTTGTGTGATTCAATTACTGCAAAATATCTTTAATTGCAATCGATAATATAAAAAACATCACAAAAATTCGAAATAAACATTAAAAAATAATAAATAAGATTATAAAAATACAAATAAAAATATCATAAAATATAAAACAATAAAAAATAATCACTTAAACACTCAAAACCAAAGCTCTCACTACGCATTCAAGATTTGGAGCAGCCTTTTGTGAAGATCGGAACAAGAAACTGAACTTAAAAATAAAACACTTTGCTTCAGCGTCCTCTTTGTTGCTCGTGCAATACTGAATGTTCTCAATATATCCTTGGTATTAAAAAATGTTTTGTCCTTATTTTATATGTGATAGCCATTACCCATCCGCTTTTCTGGGTATTTCATAACATTGGAACACCATATATTCTTTTTAGGTTATTGCTATCCAAGTCTTAGCATTTAGCCTTTGATTGTATTAAAAATATTCTTATAGCACACGTATCTTGATTTAAAAAGGACAGAATTTCTAAAAAAGACTTACATTTATCATTTACGCTTCTGTAGCCTCTCGATTTCCTCAAACACAAAACAAAAGAAACATTTTTGCCAAATTAAAAGTCAGTCGTTCTAATTTTCAAAAAACAGGAAACGTTCCTTATCTTTCTTCCCGCTAACCCACCTTGGGAGCCAATTTCCGCAAAACCTGTTCTTAGTGGATATCTGCTCTGCAAAAGAAGCATGCTTACCTTATAATGAATTTACGTCCCTTCTACCCTGTGACAACGCTAAAGGTGTTGAATGAACTAAATGATCATATGACATGATGAATTCCAATTATTTTATTTATCACTATAAATACTCAAACACGAATAACACTAAGAATAAGAAAACTCAAATCAGTAAAAGAACGGGACACAGACGAGATTCGCGTTTATGTAGAAAATGTTCAATAATGGGCAAGCTTTCTCCTCGAAAATTTACTTTACATAGAGCTTAAACATTTAATGTCCTCACTACTACTATAACGCTCGATGATTAACTTAAGACGAAGTGATAATACTTGACTTTAGGCAGTCTTCCAATCAAATGCAATTAGACTTTAACGCTTCTTCGTTAGCTTAACTTAAGCTAACGAAGAAGCTTCTTGTTATCTCGCTTCTGGCTTCTTTACATTTTGTTTACGTCGACACTTCACTGCCACTTCTATTCTACTCATAATTCACTAAATGCCAATCTCGCGAATAAAGAATATACATATATTAAACTTAATTTGCATATCACGTTTTCTGCTTTTAGGAAAGATTGGTTTAAAAATGCCAGCCCAAAAGAATTCCCAAGAGGGTTAGAGGAAGGACGCGTATAGATACGTCACAACCCCCTCCGTAAAGAAAACGTGATTTATCAGAGGGTCTTAACAACCCGATAAAAATAACTTTAAAAATTTAAAAACACACAAAAACGATGAACAAGGTTTATAACTTAAACTCACTATCTCTATACAATTTAAATGCTCTAGAACACGCAAAATCAACTAAAGGATTAAATCAACAATTACTGATTAAAATTATCCTGTACATATCTGCCCTACAGTGCATCCCATTCCAAGGACTAAAAAACCTTGGTTACGCAGTTTACTTAAATATGAACTATAGTAATACAGACAACAATTTACTTGATCACATTACATTTTCAGGACATCAAGGTATCAGGGTCTGCCAGCCTGAAATGAAAACTAGATCACTAACACGTCCAAAAAACATGACATTATACAAACATATTAACATGATTCAATTTTCATATTTACAAGTACTGTGAGGGAGGGGTCCTAACTGGGACCCCTCTCCCTCTGTCCTGCGCGTCTCTAGGTGTGGGGGGAAACAAAGCATCACCAACAAACTCCATAATAACAATTAGATTTATTCAAACTCTGAACAAACACTTAAGCAATCACAAGTTTAATTATAAGAAGAAACCTAGGAGTGATCTCTAAAGCGTTGATTAATCCTAATATTTAATTCTAAGTAAACCCGACTACCAGAAATAGATAAGAAGAACAAACACTAATGAACCTCTGGCTGATTCTGATTCCACTATCTTAAATCTTCAATCTAATAATTTAATCTCAGAAATTACCTTTTAAGCGCGTGCTAAGTTTGTGAAGTAAATACTCCAGTGTTCACACTTACTTGACAGCTTCACGGCTCCTTCTCCCCTTACATCTAAAAAACCTATAGACTTTATAGAGTCGAACTAATTAACATATATCTATCTCGTGTTTTTCTTGAAAGGCTGTGAATTAATATAAATACTAGCCCCAAAGTTTCCCCAAGAGGATTAGTAAGAGTATCTCGCGAACAGCCCCCTCCAAGATAAAAACGTTATCTATAAAAGGGTCTTAATGGCCCGATAGAAATTACGTTGAAAAATTTTTACTCTTAAACTAACAAGAAATCTTAGACTTGAGTTTAGCATTAACTTTTACATAACCATACACAAAAAAAAACATTCAAAACTACTAGCTCAACAATTTTTATCACTTCCAAGATTTCTGCTTTTACAATCATTATTTAAGATGTACCCCATTTGGGTGAGGACCAAGGAAAAACCACCCACTGGAGGGGAAAACCCGGCTTACACAACCCGTAAAACTTAAATATTTTAAACATATCTTGACTTTACATCTACTTGTTCATGAACACAAAATCTTCAAAACATCAGGGTCAGTCACCCTGAAATGAGAACTGGATCAGTGGACGTACAAAAAGATTCTTTGAACACTGTATACTTTAATAAAAATTTTAAAAATTTAATTTTTTTAAAAAAAATTAACGATTTTTAAATTTTTTTCTTTTTTTACAATTATTTTTGTTTTCACACCAAAATTTTTTTAGGCTAATAAGACTATTAGCAATAACTTTAGGGATCTATTTTGCAATAAACAAATTAGTTTTAAAAAAAATTAAAATGTATACAACAACGGAAAAAAAGGCTAAAAAAGCATGATTTCTGCTACATTTTCTTTTATAAAATTTTTTCTAATCAAAATATTGAAAAATGGATCCCTAATTTTATTAAGTACATTGTAATAAACATACAGACCAAAATTCAAGTTGTTTCATAAATATCTGTAGAAGTTTTGTACTTTTAAATATTGTGTTTTCATGAAAAAACTCAAACTGAGAAAACGCAATTTGAAGAATATAAATCAATAAATAAATATCAAAACAATATCTAAATTTTGTAATAATTTGTTAATATATTGTATAGATATATACCATTAAAATAAGGCATAAAACAGTTCAATTTCAAAACATTAAACAAAAATATAAGCTTTTTATAAAAAGCCTGTCTGACCTCAAAATTACGAAAAATAGGAAATATCATTATCTGACTAATTTTTGCAAGAAACATATATTAAATATATTCAAAAATAAATGAAATACACAAAATAAATAAAATGAAAGTATGTGAAATGTACAATAGAGAAAATTTAAAAACTTTTTTAAAATTAATTTGCTATTTAATTCACTATCTAAAATAAAATAAAGTAAAACATGTTCAATCTAAAATTCACTATTTTTCCAAAACAGTTTTGTTTTAAAATTGGCCTGCGCCAATAGTCATTCCTTCTCTTCGTTTAGCTAATAATTCTTTTCTATATATAGCTTTTTTAATAAGCTTAAGAGCCAGCTTATTACTGGTATTTTGACGACGTTTTCTAAATTGTCGTTTTCGGCAATCTAAGATAGTAGCAAGTTGTTTGGTAGAACCTCCAGTAGCTACACCTAATGCTTTCTGTGTTTCTACTATGGTACGTGCCGTACCCTTATTGAATTCACAGACAGCTTCTGTTACTGCCCGGTTAACACGTCTTTTTATTCACAAAAATTTCCTTTGGACACTTTGCCCAAATCATGCTATGCAAACTTTCGTTTGCATTTTGCGTTCTGCATCGAATACACCTTTCTAACAATTCATTAGATGCAAGTCTTTGGTAAATTGGAAGAATTTTTGCAAGGAACTTTTCATTTATTGGTGTTCCTACATTGAATTTATGATTTCTTGGTTTTGCACCGTTAGCAATCGCAGATTGGTAGAAACACCAAGAGTTTACTCCTGCAGGACACTTTGAATGCTGAGGTTTAGCATCTGTAGAAATGCTATGCAACAAGGTAGCATATATTGCTGTTTTCATAGCTTTCACATCCCGTTTGTTTCTCAAAATAGCCTTTTGGTATTAAGTGGTTAATTTCTTAATTGTAGCTTCTTTCAAACTACCATGAGCTTTACCACCTAAAGAAATATCTTGAGCACGACAATCTTTAACAGTAGATCTTAAAGCTGTTCCTAACCGCTTACTGACATGATTTATGCATTCTTCCTTTTTTATCACAACATCCGGTCCGTACACTTTTTTCTCAACCAAGTTATGAAATGTCTTACAGTCACCATCGGATAAAACTGTGATATAACGAAATCCGAGTGATGTGGATCTTTTCCATAAAGTTAATGCAGCTTCCATTTCCATCGATGTAGATGAGCCAAAGTGGTTTATATCACATTCGCTTTTATGTCCTTCATACCATATGCTGAATTCAGCACTTGACTCGCCTAACTTATTTTTTGCCACAGAGCAATGACGACACACCTTACTCATCACTTCAAAGTCAACGACATAACCGGTGAGCATATCTATAACACACCCTACACCGATGAGTGAGGAGTGACCACGAGTTAGCCACGTGCCATCAAAACTAACACTTAGGTCTGTGATTTCAGCAGAACTATGACCTTCATTCTTGTACGCATCTTTAATCTCTCTGTGGGTTTCCGCAAATATGTTTTCAGATGCCAGAGTGTATGCGTTATCCAGCCTTCTTGCACACTTCCCATATGTAGTTGATGAAAAGGGATCCATATTCATCACCATACAAAACTTTTCTATGGCTGAGTAACCTTTCCCAATGTGTGAAAAGGCTTGAGTTATTCTCAAATTCACATCATGGCTGGTAGGACCAGACTTTAGAGAAGTATTTACAACAGTTTTGTTTTCATCACAGTTGCTACACAATAGTTTTAAATTGTATGAAAATCCCAACTTGGTTCCAAGCTCCAGTTTCAAACCTTGTTTTTCACAATATTGGCACTTTGCACTTAAAAGTAGATTATTAACTTGGTTGAAGTCCACCAATATATAATGTCCAACAGTAGAGGTATCCTTTTTTACCTCAGTATTTAATTTTTCAAGGCGTACATTTGACACTAATGAATCTTTAATCACTTCATAGTCAACATTCTCTTTACGCCATCGCTTTTCATTCATTTACGAAGCATGCAATGAACGCTTCCTAAGAGGCATATTAGAGATAATAACAACTGATAAAACTAAAAGAATGAATGAATTATGATTGAAATAGCATTAAAAATGCTTTTTTAAGTTTCTATGAAGTAAAAAAGTAATCAAACTAAAAAGCACACAGCAAGCAAAAATGGCAAACCTAATGTAAAGAAACAACTTGGCTGATAGTTACTGTTACAGCTTAAAGCGTTCTCTTCTGTGTAGTTTTTTATATAAAATATTGGATTTATTTTCAAGTAAAAAAGTGTAAACATTGAGGGGGCGTGGCATTTAAACAGCTGTCAGAGCTGTCAAAATATTCAAAATACGTTTTACTACATTTAAAATAATCGGATCGTTTCAAAACTTCTCACAGTTGTGCCAGAGGTATCAAACTACATTTTAAAGTAAAAATTGAAAAATCGATATTTTCATCGATTTTCGGCTTTTGAAAGGTGCCAAGTCCCCTAAAATTGTAATGAGTTGCTCGCCCTGCTTGATGTCTTCTAGATCGGACTGGTCCATCCTGGTCTTGCACTGCTCCTATTGGAGATCTGGACCTGGCTTTCCCATGAAACTCTCCTCCGTGTCTGTAACTGCGTGGGGTGGATCTTCTCTGTTGTTTCCCTCTTAGCTGAAGTAGCCTTTCTTCCTCTGGCTGCTGACGACCTCCTGCTGGAACTTGACCACCATGGCAATCTTCTATTCTTCTTTTCTTCCCTACTTGTTCAGTTGGTGCGATGGAGGACGGGAGCCTTCGCTTGTTCATCTCCCGGCGTGTAGCTTGTCTTTTACTCCTCGGCCCCTCGGACAGTGACTCCGGTACCGCTATCTTCCACCTCTTCATGCTTGGGTTCTTCATTCGCTTATTGTGCGGACCCTCAGGTTGTGACCTTGGGATCGCACGCTTATACCGCCTCATGGTCTGTTTGTGCTTGCTATCCTTTATCACTATCTGATTGCTTTTATTCCCCACACCTCTAGTCTCTTTCCTCTCCTGTACTTGTCTTCCACCTGACTCACTACTCCTAAAGCCCTGTGACCGATCTAACCCATATCGACTATCCTCCGAGATACTCGACTGATACTCGGATCCTCTGCTAACTGAACTATCTACATCCACTACACCTTCATCACTTTTTCTCTGATGGTAAATTCGTACTTGGTCTATATTAACTGTAGTTCTTCTACCTGCCTTCCAAATTACAACATTATTGTTTTTAACACTCAAGACTCTATAAGGACCTTCGTACTTGGAGCAAAATTTCGCTACCACCTTTTTACTGGCACAGCTTATAGGATGAGTTTCAACCAACACTAAATCATCGACCTTAATGTTAACTTCGCGTCTCCTCTTATTGTTGTACTTCGCCCAATTTTCATGTTTCTTTCTAGTGTTCTGCCTAGCTTCCTCAAACACCTTTTCAATAATCCTAACCACAAATTCTGCTCCGTCCGTCACCATCACAAGTTTTTGAAACGGGGAAATAAGTTTCCTTCCCAAAAATAATTCTGTTGGAGTTTTTCCAGTGGTCTCGTGAACTGCCGTTCGTAATGCATAAGCGAATTCTCTTAGAAACCGGTCCCAGGTTTCATGATTGTTATTTACAAAAGTTGCAATTATTTGTAATAGATCACGATGAACTCTTTCCGTTCTATTTGACTGAGGTCTATACACAACTGTTTTGACATGCTTTATATCTAATCTAGTAATTAAATTCTCAAAAACTTCGGATACAAATTGGGGACCCCGTTATCGCTAATCATTTTAATTGAAGCTTCATATCGCGAAATATAATTTTCGAACAGGGTATTGGCGATTATCTTTGCGGACGCCTTTCGGAGGGGTATTACTTCCAACCACTTCGTAAAGTGATCCGTTATTTCTAAAATATACCTATATCGTTAAGGTTTCAATGCTGGGTAGGGGCCTAACAAATCTAATGGACCTATTTCATTTGAATAATTAGTTATAATCGGTATTAGACGACCGGCCGGTAACGCGTTCTTGCAGTTATTTTTCTGACAAGTATCACATGTCAAAACATAATAATGTATAAATTTCCTCATGTAAGGAAAATAACAAGCATCCCTCAGGCGTAAATATGTTTTTTCCCTACCGAGGTGTCCTGCCATAGGCATATCATGAAATTCGCGCATTATCACACCTCGCAGTGACCGTGGAATATATACTCTCATTTCTCCGAGAGTGGATGGGTACTTCGCATAAAACAACAAGCCGTCCACTAACTTAAAATCTTGAGACCAGTTCCCACAGACTGACGCATTCACCGAGCTGTCATCAGGGTTTTCCAAAAAATGGTATAATTGTCCTAACTCAGGATCCTCTCTTTTTTCGGAATCAACTGCTCAATTGACGAAAGTACCCAATCTCTAATTACAGCACAAGCTATATTTTCATCCCCAAAACCTTCCACTGGTGTCCGAGACAACGCATCTGCCACAACATTTTGAGCTCCCAGCCTGTGTTCCCATTCAACATTAAATTCGGCTAGCTTGAGTGTCCATCTAATCATTCTGCTGGATAAATTTTTACCATTATTGAGTTTTGTTAATGCTGCATGATCCGTGATCACTTTTACTGGTAGCGAACCAAAGTAGGTGCGAAACTTATTTAAAGCCCAAATCACCGCTAAACATTCGCACTCGGTTACCGTGTCATTGCTCTCAGCCACATTAAGTGTGCAGGACGCATATGCGATGGGTCTCTGATTTTGAGTAAGCACCGCTCCAATCCCACTAGAACTAGCGTCAGTAAAAAGCTCAAATTTTACATAAAAATCCGATAATTTTAGTACAGGTGCTTCCGTAATTGCACGTTTGATCGATTCAAAAGCAACTTGCGACTCTTCCGACCAATTAAATTTCCTACCCTTTTTTCATTTTATATAATGGTTCGCAGAGATCTGCGTACCCCTTAATAAATTTTTGATAGCATTGGGTTATTCCGAGAAATTTTGATACTTCTCGAGTATTCTTTGGTGATTTCATTTCGAGTATTTCCTTAACTTTAGACTCATCCGTGGCAATCCCATCTTTGCTAATTACTAGGCCCAAGTATTTTAATTTCTCACACCCAAAATTACACTTTTCTTTGTTCAATATCAACCTTGCTTCCTGCAATAACCTAAATACTTCCTTTAAATGTTCCACGTGATGTGCAAATGATAGAGACGCGATAATCACGTCATTCGTATATAATTGCACATACTTCTCTAATAGAGATTTCAAGATTATGTTGATAGCTTTCTGAAAATTTGGCACTGCCCCCGAGAGGCCGAATGGCATGCGCTTAAACGCATAAGTGCCGTTTTTCGTCACAAAAGCAGTTTTGACTACATCCCCGGGATTTACTGCCAATTGAAAATAGCCGGTACTTAGATCGAACGTACTCATTATCTTCGTGTGAGGAATATTAGTGATTAAATCCGCAATGAATGGCAAAGAATATCTAGGGTACCTAGTTACTGCATTAAGTTTGCGATAATCCACAGCAAATCGATAAGCTTCCGGATTACCTGGAGGTAATCCGTTCTTTTTACGACACAATACAACAGGAGATGCGTAAGCAGATTGAATTTGTACGATGGTGCCCTCTCGAAGCATTTTATCTACGTGATAATCTATGATACCTTGCTTAACCCTGGCATACCTATACGGTCTAGAGACTACCGGAGCGCTTTCACCAGGGCCGGATCTATGTATGGGCTTAATAGGGCTGCAGCCCAGGGCCCCCCGAGTTCCAGGGGGCCCCGTTCCCCGTTGAAGATAACTAACAGAAAAAGAGGCTTACAATCAAAATAGTAATAAAATAATAAAGCAGTAAAAAATACAAATCAGAAACAAAGTACTCGAAATACCATATCAAAATTTAGTTTTATTTTCGAGAGCAAGAGCAATTTACTTTTGTTCTTCCCGCCCTACCACCGAACACATAGAAATTAGTAATTAATATACAGACGCTCTATCATAGGACGGCGCCGACGAGCATCGAGCACTTATACAAACTTAGTGGCACTTTTTCTGTATCCATTTATTTTTGTGCAATAATAATTCTAAGTTATTATAATATACTGACTTGGTGCTGTGTATAATACCTGAAATTGAAATATACTTAGGTATCTGTTTATTCAAGTTTCAAGTAAAAAAATACCAATACACATTTCTAAATTATTTAAGTATGAAGATTTTGTGAAGTTATGATCAAGTATTTTCTGTATCTTCAAAATTTTTCAAAGATTGAGAGAGAAAACATCAAGATTTCCCATAGATATGTATGTTGTATTGTGATGAGTAAGAAAATTACGCTTGTTGTATTGAGATGAGTGTAAAATTTGTGATGAGTAACTTAATTACTTCTGCAGAATGGAAAAAAATAACAGTCATTTTATGTGAATTATGAAGATTTCCCGTGAATATAATGGACAAAAAAATAAAGTGGTCTTGATTTTCTTAATAAATCGGTTCTTTTAAGTATAGGTAGCTACAACAAATAAAGAATGACAACGAAAAACAGTATTTATTTAAAGTGGGGTAAATAATTTTCCAAAATATATTTTTATAAAAATCCCTTTAAGGGGATGGGCCAATAAGTATTAATAATCAGCGTTTTAGGTTTTAGCGAGTATAGACAATGATTTTTTATTTTTTTAAATAAACCAGGTACTTTTTTAATTGTCTCAGAACTATATTATATTGTTTTTGTAAAAGTTTGTTAGATAATGTTTTTAGTTTATTAATTATAGTCGGTTGTGTTATCGTAATTTCATAACCTAAACTTTTAAATTTATTTTCAGAAAAATCAAATCCTTGGTTAACAATATAAATATGTCTTCTGGCAGAAAATATAAAAGTGGAGCAGAAAAACGAAAATTACTGTTAAATCGAGCAAAAGGAAAAATTAAATGTGTCAGAATTTCAACTTTTTTTAACAATGGAACAAAGTAATAAGATACATTGCGCTAGATACGCAGATACATTAACAAGTGAAACAATGGCATAACGGAGAATATTAGGGCACCCCTACAAAGTCAGGTTTTGGGGTCTCACATAAGATCTTACAAAAGATTGAAAAACCATAAGATAACATAGGCTTTAGGCCCCCTAGAACCTTGGGGCTCCCCGCAACGCGTGGTTGTACGTTACGCCACTGAAGTGAAAGGGAATGGAACTTAGCCAAAGAAAACGGAGAAACACAACAAGCGAATATTAATCATGAAAATAAGAAAGATATCAATGACCAGCAGCCTTCTGAAAAAATATATTGTTCAGCCAGAGGACATCAGTAATGTCCCAACCGAAAAATGTTTACAAAAAGTTGGGTTTGAGTTTAAGTGATACGTTGACGCGTGGGTTCGTGACCTAAATTGCTAATTAATAGTTTTATTGATTATATCCTTTCACATGAAATGAGTTATTTTCAAATTTAAAATCCCAACAATATATATTCTGTTTCGGTAAGGGAATATAAAGGACAAAAGAGATCTTTTTCGCGAATAAGCATTTCATTAAAAAACGTAAAATTATAAAGATCTTGGCTGTGTTATTCAACTAGTATTGGTAGTGTTTTTTTTGTTTGACCTGCTAACTTTTTCTAACACAAATTCTCAATACACAACCGGCTTTTCTGATTGGAAACACGTAACAAGTTGCTTAAAAAATCATAAAAATTCTAATGATACAGCACCTGATGTTCTCCTGCGGTATTTCTTGACGAATTCGATCCTCCATTTGATTCACGGGTAGATGCAGTCGCCATCCAAGACATGCTCGATTGGAGAGAGATCTGGCTGATCAAGGACATACTTGACAAGATGTAAGACAGTTCATAGTAAAACGTGCCGTATGTCGTTTGGCATTATCTTGCTGAAAAATAAGGCCAAGGTACTGCAAAAAGAACTTTAGCAAAACAGTTTACAGAATGTCGTCGACGTACCGCTGTGCTGTAAGGGTGCCTCTAAAGACGACCAAAAGAGTACAGTTGCCAAAGAAAATGGCACCCAGACCTGGTTGAGGACCTGTGTGACGTACAATAGTGAAAGCAGGATCGACACACTGCCCTGGGCGTCTCCAGGCACGTCTTCGATGATCGTCAGGACACAGTTGGAAGTGGGATTCGCTGGTAAACATTTTACGTCCCCAGTCAGCATGATTTCAACCGGATCAAACGAAGCACCACTGTAATCTGGCTTGAAAGTGTGCAGGCGTGAGTGGCAGGTGGCGCAGCGGTCGGCACGAGCGTAAATTTTACTCTGTCGTTGTGAATGGTCATGGAAGACACTCGTGTACGAGTCGCACGTCTAATGGTTGATAACGATGAATCAGGCGCTGTGACAAATGACCTGACAATCAATATGTCTTCCCTATATGCTGTGGCCCTAGGTCGATCGCTATCTTCATGACGCTGATATCTGCCATTGTCCACCCATTTTTGCCATCATCTTCTAATGGCCGCATCACTTCGACCCATATGATGAGCGATTCTCCGATTTGCTCAAACCGCCTCTTTCAATCCAATGATACGACCTTTTTCAAAGCCTCTTGCTCATAATGAGCTTGAATCCAGTCGTGAGGCATTTTTTCAGTCATTATCGTAAGGCAACAGAAAGTTTGACCATCAGATTGAGAATCCTATTCTTGTAGACACTTGCTAATTGCACAGTTCGGATGCGCTGTAGCTCCCGCTATTCATTCATTGGTCACCAAATTTTACTCATTGCACGTTCGGTACTAATGTCTTTGCATGCGAAATTTCGTTACTATCGGGCAAGTTCTTCTTGGTGTGTATTTTTTTCCCATGATTTTCTAGAAATTTTTCTTATGATACTTTTTTTATAAACTGCAATGGAAATTTAGAATTAAGAATGCGTAGTTGCAAGAGATTACGCTTTGGTATGTTTATTGTTTTACCCCTTTATCTACCGCATCATGATTTGCTGCAATTTTTTTCATGCAACATTTTTCTTATTCACTACACTGAAAACTAACGGATATACATAAATAAAATACTCAACGTTAAGAAATTTAATCCGTTAGAGCTAATTAATTCAATTGTTACTTTAAAGTACCGTTCAATTAAGGACTAAAATATTATCATAATACGAAAAGACCGAATGATTTTTTAACACTTAAAAATGCTAAATAACCAGAAAGACTAGTATTTTACAGCACAAAATATTTATTTTTAAAGATTATTAAATTTTCAAAATTTAATAACTTTTTTTACACATAAAAACAGATTTTACACATCAACTTAATTTGATGATATTCGAAGAAACAGTTCTTTTCATTAATGCACAAAAAATAATTACACGTTGTGCATTTTGAGTAAGGTTTCGATTGAATGTTTTTAAAACACTACATACTTGGGTAGGAAATGCTGCATTTTCTTAACATAAGCATCTTGAATCTTGTACAGTCTCTTGAACGTCGTCTTAACGAATTGAACGAAAATTAATTCCAGCAGATTATTTGTAGGACTTCTTCGTGTGAAATATCATCTCTTAGTTCATCACTGATTTCAGATGGTAGGTTTTGTAATAAACCTCTTGAAGACTGAACTTCTTTTTTCCAGACTTTCTAAGAAATAGAAATAATAATAATATTAGCACCTTGAAAATCTCCAATTATTGTTAAATCTCAGTTACACATAAAGAAATTAAAATCCTAATTTTTGAAATAAGAATACATATTTCATTTACTTGTGTGACAAAAAAGAGCAAGCTCAGATTCAAATTTCAAAATTTCTTGAAAACGTTAAAATAAAACAATAAAAAAGCAAAATAAATAAATTAAGCTAAAAAGAAATGCCAAAAAAAAGTCTGAAGTCTATTGCACAATAATGATGACTCTACAAGACAACAAAAAACAACAATAAGCCACACGGACAAAAAAAATACTAAGTTCTTGTTTCAACACCCAGTGTGCTGTCAGTATACTTGTAAATACCCCAAATTTATTCAACTCTAAAATTAATTATATACAATATTCACTTAAAATAAATAATCAAATCGTTTTCTTCCTTAACATACAAAAAAATAAGACACTTATCTTTTGACATTAACTACCTTTTCGGAACAAAAATGATTATCTTCACAATCCAATCAAATGTCAGCAGAAAACGCAACTTCTGCCATAAAACTATATTCGCCTTCTCTGTTAAAATACTCATCATAGAACCCGTACTGCCATAGATCTTAGAAGAGTGGATTTAAAAGAATATTCCTGTTAAGTATCGTCAGAGTATTCGTAAAAATGGTTATTCTATGTAATTTCAAATGAGTGTGTGTGGTACTTATAAGTATTGTCGATAAATAAAGGGTTAATAAAAAGATTTCTACAGCAGATTAAAAAAAGTGATGAATAGATTTAAAAAAAGAAATTATCGTTTTCCTCAAACAGTTTAAAGGCAAAAAAAAAAAAATGAGAAGATATTATTAGATAGTTTAAGTACTCCACAAAAAAATGAATTTAGGTATTTTGTGCCATTTATTAAGTATTAACCTATAGTTATCATTTTTGCGTAAACAGTTTTAAGGGTTTCTAATTTTTACTCAATCGAAAATCGAATGTGAAACTATTCTTGATTCCTTACTTATGTAGACAATGGATTCATAATCTTCTTTGACTAATTCAATAGATGAAGATAGATTCCAATGTAAATGGATAAAAGAGAGCAACAATAACACTTTGAAAATATTTCTTAAGCCAAAACAAAGCTCATCGTCGTTCATCTGAATTCAACAAGACATTTTGTGTGTGTGGACGAGCATTGTCTTGCTTATAAATGGCCCCTTGGCATCTTGATACCATAGACAGTACAACTGGTGTCAAAGCCTCGTACACGTAACTGCGCGCCGTCAAAGTGCATTGAAGGACGACTAGAGGTGTTCGTGTGTCCATCCCTGTCACACCTCTCGTAATCGCCGCATGCCTCTCAATAACAAATACCGGACGCGCTCTGTTACCTGGCCACCTCCACACACGTATGCGCTGGTCATTAACTTTGAGATGGGATCGGGATTCATCGCTGAAGATCCCACGCTTCTAGTCAGTCACTCTCCAGCTTGCCCGAGGTCAGAAAAATTCCGACACTGACTGTGATGTGGGGAGAGTATTAGTTGTTTTAATGCTCTTTTACCTGCGTTAGGCAGTCTCAAAATGGTTTCCCTTGATACTATCGGATCTCTGGAAGGTGGTAAACGGCGTTGAATTGATTCTACCGATGTTGTTGATGAGGCCACTCTTACGATTGCATGATCATTGCGCGTATTTGTGTTTCTGGGACTCCCAAACCCTCCGTAACGTTAATTTACTTTTCCGTGATTTATTGTTGACAACGCCGAGAAACTACCATGTCGCTCCGATCGAAGTGGCAGCCTATACGCCTGTTCGACTAATATGCTCCTCTGAAGCCTACTACGCCCCCTCTCAAATTCCGACAATTATTCGTACTGTCACCGGTTATGTCTCCGAGGCATCTACAGTCACAATACCATCCATCCAAGTCAACAGATTTGTTTTAATAAGCCAATGGAACGAGCTATCATGCTTTTAAATTCTTCAGCTGCTTATTTTCAGCTGCGCACATAGCGCGCTTACCCTTGTCTCGTTGGCGTCAAAATTTGAATCATTTGCATATATCTTACCAGACTACATTCCTGCCAAGCTTCAAGATTGTAATTCAATTTCTTCTGGGTGCATTTTTTTGTGACAGGGTGTATTATACAAAAGAAAATACAGTAGTGGTGTACAAGCATAACCTTGCTCTTTAGTTATGGAAAGCCTAAAATATAGAAGTTACAAGATGAAACAGGGATTGCTTCATAGAAATTACTCTTTCACCAAATAATTTAATTTATGATGTCCAATACCAATGAAACACAATGTGTTTCAAAGCAGACAAAAACGTTCGACAAATATCTGACTTTTTGAATTTGCACTTACAAATCAGTTGGCTTAAAAGAAAGTTTCTCTGTCCAATATCATGTCTATTTGAAAGCAGAAAAAACTTTCTCATTTGATATATAGCATTAATTTTTAAAATACAACAAATAACAAATGTACAGCGAAGGCCTCTAGGGGATATAGTAGAATATATTTTTTGAAAATTTGGAACCTTCACAACTAAGAAAACAAAGAATAAGACTTTTATTCATCTGACTTGTTGCTAAAAAGTCATCTCCTCATTCATTCAATCAAATGAGAACAGAAAAATAAGTATTGTCTATCGATCTCAAGAATTCTGGGCCCGTCCATAAAATTACAATGCAAGACTTATTCCTGATTTTTTTTTTCAAAAAGTCTTTATTCGAAATAAAAAATTGACCGTAAAACAAAAGAGCTCTCTTTAAAACATATTAAATTATTTTGTTTTAGACATGTTTTACTAGGAAAAAAAATTGGCAGTTATATATAGAGACTGCCGATAGAAGTGAAAACTTAGAACTTTTAGTATTAAAATTTGAAATTTCATAATGTTTTGAATTAAAATTATCAACATCAATCTGATTTTCACATCTATTGACACTCCGAGCAACAACTAAATGCATGTTTATATGGTTTTTTACTATTCAAATATATTACGGGCTCTACAAGGATCATGATAAAATATAAATACAATTCAATTGAAATAACAATTAATATACAATCATATTATGGATAGTATTTATATTAACTTAAATTTATGTACTTGATTTTCAACATTATTTTAATTGTTTGCATCATTGTCATCATTAATTTCTACAATACTTAAGACTTTTTGTACTTTCAATTATTTCATTTTGTTCTAAAAAACATACAATAGGCTTATGGTAACTAAAGTAAGAAAGGAAAAAGTTTGATTCAAATTTATCTCAGTATCGCGTAAAAACCGCATCGATCGTCGTTTTACATTTTGTAGTACTGAGTTTTCGATCATTGGACATATTTAAATTTAGTGTTTCATTTAGAAATTCAATTAGTGGTAGATTTTTATCATCTGCAAAGTTAATAGTCAAGTCTCCACTTAAAATCATCGGTACATTATCATATTTTTTGCCAAATCTTTTATCGAGTATTTCAGAACCTTCTTTTGTATAAATCATCCAACTTTCGAATAAAAATTGTTGTATCTGCCTCATAGATTTTCCAGGCGAAATATAAATGGCAACCATTTATATGCATTGCCCATTCTCGGAATCGCAACGAGCAACGCATTGTTGCCTATATCAGAAACACTAACACCAATGCTTCTAGTGAATTTAGTATGTATGTTCATATGTGAAGTAATGAAGTGAGACGTATCTTGAGTATTGTGATAAATAGCTACGCCTGCTGCTGGAACTTCGGGTCTTTTGTAACTTACAACAAAGTTGAAATTCGGAATATCAAGTGGTTCTTCGTCTTTCATACGAATTTCCGACAAAAACAGAACATTTGACTTTTTTACGATAGCATCATTTTTTAGGTCAGCTCCATGCGCATGCAAACTTTGACAATTGAATGAAAATATCGATAATCCTTTCTTGTTGGAGATGAATTCTAGAAAAGTTTTGGTGACCGTTTGTAGTGTATTGTTTTGTAACCTTTTCAATTCTAACGTTTGATCCTCTCGATGACTTGTTGATCTTTTATGATGTTTATCTGTTTCTGAAGCATGTAGAGGTGTTCCTGTTCTACCAATCCAAAATTTCCGGCTGCTGCTAATATTTTCTTGAGTAACCAAAAATAAACCTTGAATCCTCGTTACTCTTGTTAAAGCTACGTAAGCTAGTTCTCTAGGATGTTTGCAATCATATTCGTAGACAATAGCATCATAAGTACCTCCCTGTGATTTGTGAATAGTCATTACCAAAGCAGAAATTAGGGGGAAATGTTAAGGATCTAAGCAAATATGAAAAACGAATATTTTAAATAATCCTAATTCCCTGACAATATTTTTTCGCAAATTTCTAATAATAAAATCGAATGAGAAAAAAATTATAGATAATCATTTTGCAAATAAAATTAAATATTTAATGAAATTAAAGTCAGAACCGTTTTCATAATTCTAAACTAAAGATTTTAATGATATAAGGTAATAAACTATAATTTTGCATTTTTAACCATATTTTAAACTTCAACACATTAATCTTGAATTATTATTAGATTTTACAAAATTTTTAATTTCAAAATCCATGATAAAAATATGATTGAACAACTAGAAGTCTGTTTTACTACGGTAGCCACTACTAAGCCACTGTGAAATACTAATCTGGATTGCGTGATGCATTGCAGAGGTTAAATATTAGAAAATAAATGTTACAAAATTTTCAAACGCCAGAATAAATACGAAGATTTAAAATAATTTTGAATAATATAAAATTTTCAAACGCCAAAATAAATGTGAGTATTTAAAATAATTTTCTGTTTTTTATTTTTTAACTTAAAAATATTAGTATATTTATTTAGTACTCAGTATTGTACTGCACAATGATTCTTCAATTAAATGATTCAAATAATAATCAAACAAAAACACTATTTTAAAAATGCACAGTATATACACATTGAACTTTTCACTAAATCCATTCAATTTTCACTTATAAGATATACACAGCACTATACGTCAGCTGTATAGCTAGAGATATACTGCTATAAGCATGTCGGTGACGCGAGCGCACAAAATTTCACCCATCCAAAAAATGTCTAAAGCGAACTGCAGATGCGCCAGTCAGAGCATGTCGGTGACGCGAACCCATAGGATTTTCCCCTACAAAAAGTGCCCAATGCCGCTAAAGAAATTTTCACTTCAAAAATGTTTTGTTACAAAAATTATTCGATCTTGACTCATGATAATTTTGTAGAGGGGTCATCAAGGGTATCCAAGACCAGTCCAAGGGCTTGGTGTTGGGGTCCTTTACAAGAACAAGCTGATTCACCCTCAAATTTGGATTCTGGACACTCCATTTAGCACGGGTCTGAAGATGAGAAAGATATTCGGTACTCCAACGATTCCAGAGTTTGTTTCTAAGTGTTTGAATAAGTTTCCCTCTGGAATGATAAGACAAAGAATCCGAAGCAGTATAAGGTTAAGGAAAGATGAAATGGTATTTCCCGTCAAAAAATGTCGCGGAGTTAAAGGGTTTAAATTATTGGGGTCCGAAGAAAGTGGTGATATAAAGGATGGGAATTCAGAATTGCTTCGATTTGTGTAACCAACGTAGTTTATTCTTCGAAGTTCATGATATCTGATTTCGATACCCTAAATAAAATACGCTTCATAGACTTAATGTTTACTTCCAACAATCCACCGAAATGGGAAGAAGCAGGTGGGATAAAGTTCCACATTCGATTCCCTTTTCTGCACTGAATCGCTGAATTGTGTTGGATTTGCAAATTTCATTCCAATCATTAAGGATGTTTCTTGCATCTTTGAAATTCGTTGCATTGTCACTCCAAATGATGGATGGCTTGGATCTTCTTGCTATAAATCAGGGATGGGCAGACTTTTCCAGGGTACGGGCTACTTCTAATTTTTTCAAGGTGTTGCGGTCCACCCATTGGCGAAGGTGTAGTGAACTAAAAGAAACTATATAAACACAGTCGGACCTCCCCTTTACGAATTTCAAAAACTTTTCCTGGAATCAAGAACATTTTACAATTTTCTTCGTAAAATAGCTCCAAATAGTGAAGTGCATTTTCTATTCAACGAAATTTTTTCTTGTGATTCGATTTTTTTTCCTCCTTATTTTTTTTAAATACCGTATTTACTCGAATCTAAGCCGCACTTTTCCCGCAATGTCAAGACTACTGAAAATCGGGTGCGGCTTAGAATTGAAGAGGAAAAAAATGTGTTGGATGGAGTAAAAAGAGCAATTACAGCTTCTTCGATGTATTTAAAAGTTTTAATACTGATAAAACTACCGCAACGCGCACCGCCGTATAATGTGCACCTGTACTTTTAAGCTTCAATGCTTAATTTTTAGGTTTATTTGCCACGTATAATGCCGCACCCTCCTTTTTATGAAGAAACTTGAAATTAACGTGTGCAATTCTCTTATGTTTTGAAGTCATTTGTTCGAGTTATTATTCCAAGTTGTAGAAAAAATAGAATACTTCTAGAGCTACAACCCTTTACGTTCATACAGAATGTCATTTCTCTTAAATAAACAGTATTTCGAAAAATATAGAAGCCTAACTTTTCTTCGGCTTATCTTTTATTCTTCTTTCTAAGCTGTCATTTTTATACCTGGCGTATAAAGCGCATCCGTAAATTTCTATCATATTTTTTGTGTTCAAAGTGCGCGTTATATGTTGGCCTTTACGGTAATTATTCACTTCTTATAAGTTTTCCATTTAAATTTATTTTAATTTCGTAAAATTGTATATCGATAAACCACATTTTAAAGTATTTTTCAATTTTCACAAAATCTTGTTGAGAATTTGGAACGCGGCTTAGATTTGAATAAATGCGGTATTTCGAGACCTTCGTATGATGGAATGATTATTAGGCCTTAGTGAAGGCGGTTACCCCAAAATGTCTTAGCGGCCCACATGTCGATCACGATTGACTTAATGCCCTCCCCGGCTATAAATCGTCAAAAACATGCTAGGAAGGTTTCTATGGTAAGTCAGAAACAAAACCTAAATGCGTGGCTTTTGTACTGAAACAGATGAACATGGCAATATACGATTCCAAATTCACTCTTGATCTTTTTAAATTTGGTTTTGTGATTATGGGATCCTTGTAATACAATCCGACTTTTTTAAAGGGAATTCTATCTCTTGCTAAATCTCCCATCATTTGGTTTATCGTCTGGTTTTCCGTACAAAAACACACGCATGTAATACACACACACATGTAATACATTTATTTAATATTTTTCTTACTCGGTTCTGACCAGATGGGATCCAATAAAACTGTCTTATTAAATATAATGTGGTTTACAAGCCAGAATATAAAGATTTCTTATGATAGTGTTCAATTATTAAATCAGTGAAATGATGGGCCTTTGGCAACATTATTTGATGTTTTTGTATTTCAGATAGGGTCGAATGTTTTAATCTACTTCCCACTCTCAATATTTCACCTTTGTTCAAAAAATGTTTAAAGATGATATTTTACTGCTTTTTGGAATCGGTTGCCTGTTTTTGAGGCATTTTATTTCAGTAAGAAATTTAGTTAATTGTACTTGTTTTACCAAAACTTTCGTAACAGGATTAAATTCACACATAAGCACTTATACAGTCTATTTTTCTTGACACTGGGTTCACTTTACAGCTATAAATTAATCTTAAACATGAAGCACTTATTCTAATTAATTGGCGATGTCAATTACTTTGGGCGGCCAAATCAATCGCCAAGCTACTTCACTTCGTGATAGGTGTCCGGAAGCTAGAATGAATTCGTTATTTCCCCATAATATCTGTGTAAAAGTCGCCAAACCCAAAGAAAAATCGCCAAATTCATACTACACTTGAGCCGGTTTGCTTTCATAAAAATGCCGAAATTCGCGCTAAGCATTAATGGACGATTTTGTTTTGTGTGTTATTAACGTGTTAATTCCTTTGAATTTGTGATATACTGGTTTATTATCATTTATTAAAAATGCAAATACTTCTCTTCCTAAGAACATTTACATGAATTTATAAAATTTGATTTGGAATGCATTTTAATTTCTGCGTGACATCTCTCAAAATTTAGAAAATTTTCTCGGGAAAAAAGAAAAGCTGCATAGAAAATAAAATTACTAACGATGAAAAAAAGTCAAAGTGCATTCATATGGAGGATTTAAAAGCTGTTCTTTATACTAGCTCGTATGCTTCTTATTATAATTTCTTATAGCCTTTGTGATAAGCATTATTTTTTAAAAGAAATTTTTGTGAATATTTACTGATAAAAAATACAAACTAATATATTTTATATAACATATTTCTTAAGCTCTAAGATACTTAGTGGAAATATATACCTGTTTTTTCCATATAAAAATTATAATTTTTTATTGTAATAAAGTTTTTCTAGTGTGCCTTTTAAATGTGTGTGTCCCTCTAATTTGTATTTTTTAAAAAAACAAAGTGTTTAGACGTTAAGAAAAGCTTTTTTTTTTACTCTATAAAATTGGTAACAAAATTTTTAAAAAAAGAGTTTGAAACAAATATATAATAATGATATGTGATTAAAAAAAGGCTTATTCTTTTGATATAAAGAGATTTTAGGTTGGCTTAGCAGTATAATTTTTCAAGATTTTGATTTTAAATCTTTAAATACGTTTTTCTCCGAAACAAATTTTTCTATATTTTATCGCACGGCAAGCTTGATATCTCAAAAAGCTCTTGAGAGATAATTGCATAATTTATTATTATTATAGTATGCATGTTGTGAAACATGGATTAAGAAAAAACAATATATTTACCTTTTTTATGATTGTTTTTCTTAGTGATAAATACAAAATTTTTGAAACATTTTCATTTTGTGTACTTTTTGACCCCTAATTTTGCAATAAATTCAAATTATTCAAAGATAATAAATCGATGCATAGATAATTGCTTTCTGAATAAAATTTTAAGAGCATTTTTTATTTTATGCATTGGCATTTATTTTACAGTGTTTGCCGTGATGTGCAAAAATGCCTAATTTTAACTTAAAATTGTCCATTTTCTTACAAAAATATATTGAAAAAATATTTTCTTTGTTTTTTTTATAAGTTTTCAGTTATAATTGAACAAAAAATGAGTTTAGAGATGAACTTTCAGCAATATTTCAACAAAAAAAAAGTTCCTGCAACTAGTCAGGCACCTTAAGGACAAACCCCGACTTATTAAATCAGCAGGATTACCCTTTCCTTTACAGTAACGCCATTCCTTGGGATCAACTGTGGCCGTGGTAGCCAAGTGGTCTAGGCATCGGATCATGGCTAACGTGTCGTGAGTTCGATCCCAGTACCACTGAAGACCCGCCGTGTAGGGATGTGATGCACGTTAAATCTGTCGAGAGCTCAAACGTCCTCCGTTGGTGTGGTGTGATAGGAGAACTCAGGTGTCGTCCACTTAACCGTGGTTCAAAATTACGCGGGCCGTCGCCAAAAGCCCTCGTGTAGCTGAACAGTGTGACGTTAATATTCACTTGGGATCAACTAGTTTTTTGTATTTCTTTAATTCTATTTTTTTTTCAAACACCTTATGTCTATTAAAATCCCCCTTGATCAAGTAACATATTTTTGACAAATTAGTCCAATAGAATTGGCTTACAGGGAGTTCAAATGCATTTGCAATTTTATTGCTTAATCGTGCTGATAAAAGTGCGCCCATGAGCTTCAATCTAGGGATCGAAAAAGTTTTTAATGGAGCTACCTGACTTTTTGATGCCACAAGACTATAAATAATATTGCTATCATTCAGCTCTATGCGTAAATAAACAACAGTGCCATATGCCTTTTTGGAAGCATTTGAGTGAGTGAGCATTAACGTCGCACTGTTCAGCTAGACGAGGGCTTTTGGCGAATTACTTTGTAATTTTCAACCACGGTCAAGTGACGAGGATGACACCTGAGCTAGTTTTATACCCTCTTCTAACTACCACACCAATGGGAGGATGTTTGAACTCTCGACAGATTGCACGTGCACCGCTCCCCTACATGGCGGGTTTTTAGTGGTACTGGACTCGAACTCGTGACAAGCCAGCCACGATCCGCTACCTTAACCACTAGGCTACCACGGAAGCATCTTAAAAGAAAAGCAACTGAATGGTAATTGCATTTGAGAGCAAAGAAGTTCGAAAGTAATATCGTAAAATATTTATTTCACTTAAATATTGAATCTCACATTACACCATTTATTCCCTGAAACTTCTTACTGTTTGGACAATTTGTCATCCTAATCCAATCCTAAACACCAAATTTCCTGAATTAAACATTTTATTTGAATAGTATAAATACCCACAAAATCCACTGGGGCAAATAATTAACCTGCTGCTTCTAAGAAGTATTTCTTTGTATTAGTTCTTTTAGCAAAAAATGTTTCCAAATCCCTAGAATCAAAATGTATGAGTTTTTTTTTAATTCCTTCCAACCCCCAAGACCTTTGAAGCTATCAACTTGGTGCTCAATGACTCTTTATAGATTCATCAAATTTAAATTCTTTAATCTTGACTTAGCTTGGAAGAGTTGTTTCTCCATTTTCGAAGATCCATACTTGCATCTTAAGTTGTCAAGGCTTCTTGGACAATGACATGTTTCCACAGAAAATCATCAACATACAATGACTGGTTAAGATTGTTAAAAGTATCAGGAAAAATATCCACATATTTTTTAAGATGATCGTAGTTACAAGAAAAAGTGAAGTCTATTTCACTCCAAATAAAAATTCCGAAAATCTCTAGCCTCTTGTTTTCTAAAACAATTCCTGGATTTTCATCCGAGAAAAATCTTGTAAAATTGCTTTCGATCATCAAAAATGTCATTTTTTGGTCAGCTACAAATGCAATTGGGTTCATTCTAAATTGGATTAAGAGAAAAAATAGGTTAGATATAAAATGTAGTCCTGTGTGTAAACAACCATTCAAAGATGGTTATCATGTGACGATGCACCAAATACGATTCGCAGCTTGCTTGTAGTTTTCTCAGCACATATGGGGGTCGATAAAATGTATTAGGCTGTACATTTTCTTCAACTGGAATGCGTTCTATTATATTCTCTGAAATTCCTCTTATTTCAGGATTACAACTAATTTATAATCCTCAAATAAGGAGTTGTCATTTTTAAAACGTCATCTCAACTTTAGAAATCTTTTACTTTCTTCATTTTTTTTAACAATGGTTTCATATTCGGTTTCTAAAGAAATCTAACTTTGTACCGCTTATTTTGGTATGAAATTCCAGCCTCAAATTCCGACATTGTATCTTTATCAATATTTTCATCATCAGACACCTCTGTTTCTATTCCTAAATCCTCTAAATATTAGATTCATTAATAATGACACTCATTGTGTTAAAAAGTTCCACATAATTTGTGCCCTCTCTGCCCTTATGAAGACCACCCAAATAATGTCTCTACTGCTACAAGATTTTTGTTTAGATGTGTAATTCTACCAGTAACTACTTGATAATAATAGTCCGCGCCAATGAAAATTGATATTTCTTTATCGTTAAATTCGTAAGAATCGGCAAATTGTAAATTTTTTTAAAAATATCTAAATATTTTTATCAGAGGTCGGCAAATGTGTAATCCAAATGTGTTCTGTCTCGACCGGATCTATTTCAATGTATAAATTTAGATCATCTCTATGTTTTTCAATTTTTATCTAACTACATTCAAAGTTTCTATTTCAGTTTCCTTAGCACTAAATGCGTGCAAAAGGAAAGGTTTTCTTTTCTAATAATTGGAAAGGTTTTCTTTTCTAAAAATTGAAAAGTTAAATTTCTCAGAAGTACTCTTTAAAATGTGAAACTTCTTTGTGAACAGCTATCTAAGAATAATCTAACAATTTCTTGTTCATTTCTGTCATCTATATTTCAGTTAAACCTGTTTTTGTGCGGTAGATAGAAACGGCATAATAACACCGCAAAAAAAATACTCGAAAATTTAATAAATTCTTACGTAGAACAAATTCGTCGAAATACTACAGAAATTTTTTTTCATGCGTTGGAGAAGGACCGCATGAAAAAAAAAGCCACACTTAGAAAATACTCCAATTATTTGCAAAATTCAGCAAAAAGTATTTCCATAACAAAATAAATAACACTAGGCAACATCAAAATTGTTTCAGACTCAATAATGGTTTATTATAAAGTATTTTGGCCTGCTAAACACTAAAATCACCATAACAATTTTAGATTAGCTCTTGTTTTCAAGAATCAGAACTCCTTGCTATTCATAAGTAGTTGTATTTTTACTCATTTTTACTGTCTGTGTATATTTTTGATGTTCATTTGAGTGGGTAGATGAAAGCTCCTGCCTCAGGATCGATTTTTTAATTCAACGAAAGGCATGTAACCCCGCCACCTTTATTCAGGTGTGTTTGGAGTGTAACCTAGAGCATCTCAGTAGAATGAAGAACAGGCAATAGTGCACAATTTAAGTGATATTCGCTGTTTTTCGACTTACAACTCAACTACATTTAGGTCTCAAAGACCGCTTCTACCAGTTATGTAAAACATCAACGTTGTACCAGAAAGTGTTAAAAGCAGTTTTACTTAAAAAAAATATCACCCAATTTTTTTTCATTTAATGCATTCAGATCAGAATTCCACGGAACTGTGTTAATAACCCAACTTTTGTTACATGTATGGTGAAATTACTTTAGTAGCCCAGAAGTGAACCATCAGCCCAGTTCGAAAGACAGCTTACTTCCTTTACTTCGGAATGAAAATAGGTGAACTAGATAAATCAACATACCACACGTATGTTGTAACTTTTGCTCAGTGAGACTGCGAGAGTGACTGGGTGGGGAAAACCGTGCAATGCAGTTTGTTGTACACATTGTTTGGCGTGAGCCAACTAACGATGTAGACAACTATTATTTCAGTATGGCGCCTCCATGAACATGGGTTGGTCAAGAACGAAGAAAGACCGTTTGCAGTATTTAGGCATTCCATCAGCCATTCAGCCGGTTCCTCACTCAGCTGATTTGCCAATTCATGACCCACCTAAAAAGTATGAGATTGTAAAGGATTATGTTGAAGAAGAAGAATTCGTTAAGCCTCAGACATCCAATGACCCAGATTTCGGGGCAGAAGATTTAAATGAACCCCACAAACTAAATTAAGCAGACTTGAGGGACCTCGTAAGACATCTTGATTTGCCAAAGCAGAAGGCAGAGCTTTTGTCATCCAACAATGGAATCTATTCCTGCCAGGCATCAAAATTACAGAGTACAGGACTAGTGAAAGGAATCTTCTTCATTTCTTTGAGAAGAAAGAACATCTGATTTCTTGCATTGATGTCAGCGGCTTGATGAATTTCATGAACATGTTATGACCTAAATAGCTGGAGGTTGTTTATAGACTCTTCCAAGCTTAGTTTGAAAACAGTATTACTTCTAGAGCTAATAAAAAACGAGGATCATAAATGGCAGATCTGTGGTGACCTGAAAGTCATTGCTTTACTCATGACAATGTAGTAATGCTGCTTTCAAGTACTGCTGCTTTCTGTGTTTGTGGGACAATAGAGATAAAAAAATCGCACTACATACAAGATAAATGGAAATACAGACTGAAATACGACGAGAGAAATGTCTCAAATGACATTCTGCTTTCACCCCTGCGCATTAAGCTGGTATTCATGAAGAACTTTGTGAAATCCATGAACAAGGATAGAGAGGCTTTCAAATACCTTAGATCGAAATTCCCAAGATTGAATGTTGCACAGATTAAGAAGTGAATCTTCTTGGGGCCCTCAAATACGCAAAATCCTGAAGGGCCCCACTTTGGATCAAATTCTGGAAAGGAAATGGTAAACAGCCTGCGAAGCCTTTATAAGTGTGGTATGAGGATTTCTAGACAGCAAAAAAGATGAGAACTATCAACAGTTCATGAAAGAACTCCTACAAAATTTTCATGGCCTAGGATACATATGTCTCTAAAGATCCATATTTTACATTCCCATCTTGACTTTTCCCCTAAAAACTGTGAAACTGTAAGCGATGAACACGGTGAAAGGTTTCATGGAAGATACCGCAGAAATGGAACGTACATATCAGGGTCGTCGGGATCAGTCTATGCTAGAAGACTGCTTCTGGACAGTTAGAAGGGTTACTCGGGCTTCGACATACAGGAAGCAATTCAAAAGGAAATGTTCACAGGAAATAAACTAAGAAATACAACTGATTTCTGCTATGTGAACATTGTTTTTTGAAATTTGACTTATTGTATTGTATTTATTAGTTATTATGTTTTGTTCTTCAAATTTAAAAATAAATTGATGGATGGACTGTGGTATATCTTAGAAAGAAGAGCTAATAAATAAAATTCATTTACATATTCGTTTTGTTTTACACAAAATTAGTAAGAATACGCTATTTAAAACTAGGAAACAGACAAAAAGTTGTTTTTTGTTGCTTAGTGTAGTTAAATTACGCATGGAAAAATTTTTTAAACATTTAGTTTCTCCTTGTATACATGGATAAATTTTCAAAATGCAAATACATAATTCACTGCTACTCATCGTAATCCAAAGCGTTCATCTTCCTATGATGAATATGTTCAAAATCGTTTTCGTCTCTTGAAGATACAATTTCAATTGATTTATTTTTTGGTACCATAAAGTAAGAGATACATTTTTATGACGAAGGTTGGTTTGTCAGTTGCTTGTAAATGTCACAATAACCAGATATGCATGATCGAAGCTCTTTTTGTGTGTGTGAAATTTCATACACCTTTCGGGATTCGTATCTATTTTGAAAATGCTTTTCCAATTTGATGGAAAACTGTATCCTTGCATATGTTTTATCCACTCTCAAAGAATCCGCTTCTTCTTGTCCAACTTTATAATCTATCAAATTATTGCTAATGTCACTGTCTTTAAAAGTTTCGTCTTCATTCAAGCGCGGGTTGTTGGCACGTTGAGAGAAAGCAACTGAACGTGCATTGTCTGGAGACTGTTTATAACAAAGGAACATAGCATCTTGAAGTGTTATTTCCTTTGCATCATGAAGTGTCATTCCTTTGCTTCATTCCTATGTTAGCATCATGTACATTTCCGTGGCATAACACATACCCCCGCCTTGCAAGGGGGAGGGGCTCAGGACTCAAGGCCTAACTAACGCCAAGTACGTGTCTACCCAATTTATAAAATATCAACAAAGGGCAAGAGTCATAACATTACAGTCGTTCAAAATCCTGATGATGAGAAGTCAAAGCTCGAAATAGCCAGGTACTCTGGTCATCTCTCCCCCCCCCCCCAACGACTATAAAATATTTAAGGCAAAACCTGACTTTACAGGAAGGCCCTAACATTCTCCATCGGCACTGGTACATTGATAGAAAACATTGCAGTGGTGCCAAAGTCGTCGAAATTTATGTATCGCATAAAAAAGTTGCACAGAAAAATAAAATCGCATAAAAAAGGACCGCACAATAGGGGTTGCAATCCCGTGCTATATTTTCGATCCCGGAATTTCGGGATTAGATCATCCCAATCCCGGGATTAGGACTGAAATATTTATGAAAAATACTTTCACATTAGCATGGTTGAAATTAAATAATAAAAGTGAAAATGTAACTAAAAAATTGGTTAATATTATTATTTCTTGAATCAATCAAAACAAAACTTAACGCAATATGAAAAAAAAAACAAATAAAAAATAGTACATAATGAATTCAATAAAAGTAGTACAATTTGAATTCATTAAAAATTGGCCCACATTTGAATTAAAAATCAATATGTTTGAGATTTTCCAAAATCTTATTGTAAATTCAAAACAGAATAAAAATACCCTGTTTTATTTTCAATGAAACACTGTATTTTTTTTTATGTTTAATATACTTAGAATTGAAACTGCGTGGTAAGACATTCTAAGGAAGTAGATTTTTCAAAATTAAAATTATGAAGTTTGAACTGAACCTTTTTTCCGGAAAGCTCACATATACCTGAACACAGCTCGTACAAATGATGTAATGGATTTACATAAATTTTAATATAAAAATTTTTTCTACTTTTTTTTATACACTCCCAAAGAAAAAAATATATACTTTCTTTTTTAAAAAAAAATCTTATTGACTATAACACTAGAAATTAATCATAATAACATAATATTAACTCTAATAAAAATACTCAATTTTTTACATAATAATAATAAATACGTTGTATGTTTCACAGTCCAATAAAATTCTGTCTTTTAGCTTCCCCAAAAAATATCTTTTCGAAATATTTTTAATAACATTTAAATATTAATACATGTGCAATCTAATTTGAAAATATATTTATAATGATAACAAAAATAATCTATGCATTTGATCACGTCTAATCATCTCAGAACAAATTATATGATTGGATTCTCAATTGTAAACACTTTCCATTGAAAAAGTTCAAAATGTATAATTACATCAAATACGCAAAAGAAAGGCAAACTACTTCTGAGTATCGTTGCACTAATTTAGACAAACACAAAAAATTATTTGAAGTATATTCATCGTCCTTTCATGTGGATGTCGAATAGTCCCCAGAATATCTCTAAATGGAACTTACAAGGAAATAATAAATTAAAACATATTTTTAAAACATCAGAATCAAAAACAGATTTTTAAAACACGAATGTCACAAAAGAAAAATTTTCGAATTTGAGAGATCTGGCACAAAAAGTTGTGTGAGCGCTTTTGAATCAACTACACCAGTGAATTATTATTTTTTTTTTTTCTAAAATAAAATTTATCCAAAATTTTATAATTGCACTCCAACTTAACAGACAAAACCTACAACAACAATTACGATGTTCTAATACAGGTATATATTGAGATCAACTTACGAAAAGAAAGTAAAAGAGTTGAAAATCAAATATGCCTATAATTAAATAAATTAAAAATTATATATTATAATTTCATTATTAATTTTTTATATCATCTATGATTGTTTACATAAAAAATAATGAAAACAATAATAATTTTCCTTCTGTTTTAAATGTTCACTCCAATCAATCTATGTAAGGGGTCCAAATCTGATCTAAGGATATAGATATTTTTCTATGCAACGCGAAGGATTCTATTTTTCCGAAGGTATAAAGGGGAAGATAATCTGTCGAGGCTCAAAGGCTTCACGTTGGAGAAATTGGAGCTCAAGTTTCCTCCTAATCACTTGACCGATCAAGTGCCTCGTCAATCAATCCAATAAACATAAATAAATAATAAACTTATATAATAACTTATTATTAAATAAGGGCAAATTTATTTAATTAAAGAGTAATTTAATTTATAATAAAAAATTTTATCGAGTTAAAAATAAATCTATGTTAAGCTTTGATTCGCATAAAAGATTTTTTTAGAGAGATGTCTCTTTTAAATGAAAGAAGGAAAATGGTAGCTATGCTAACGGGCTTTTTAAAAAAAGGAAAAAGATTATTTTCAAAGAATTCGATTCTTCGTATAGTTTTAAGAAAGTAAGCATCTCTCAGATAAGAGTCTAGAAACTTGTATATTTCAAAAGATTAAAATTTTAAATAGTGGATCCTGTAATGAAAATGAGTTTTAGTGTATAAAAAAATACATCAGGTGTTAATTTTCAACAAGTGCTTGGTTAAAAAAAATCCGCCACTCCAAAAATTTCATTTAAAAAAAAACAGGGAAACCTAATGTTTTTGGGGAGCCCCTTAATAGCAAGGACTTTATTAGTTTTGGCAAACATCTTCTATAAAAAAAGTTGATAAAACGCGTTCTGTGAAGCACTTTTCAAAAGAGAGTATTTTATTAAGGAGAAGCGAAAGAATGTGCAGCTTTTTTTTTGTGGGCTCCTTAAAGATATGAGATTTGGGTGCGTCGCCTCCAATCCATCGATCGGTTGGAATCACGTGACCGAGAGAGGTTGCTTGGTTCAAATAGAGAAAGCGACTGACCATTTAACAAATGCATCGTCAAGCCGCTAGAAACGAATCCTCTCAAGAGTAAGTATTCCTTCATCCCAAGTCTCAGCCCGGTAGAATGAGCTCAAATGAAAAGAACATCCTTCAAAATACTGGAGACAGAGAAATGCTGCTTTCAAGTAATTAAGGACGGGTTCAAATAATTGCGTTCAACGCGAGGATATCCATTGTTTTATACAAAACAAAAGAGGATTCATTGAATATTTTTATAAATCAAATTCTGCATTGTTTCGAAACAATTATTGTCATTTATAGATAACTGACTTTTTGCATTGAGTTTCAATGAATTTTCTTTTGAATTTCAATTGCTTTTGAGAATTATATATAAAAACGTTTCACTTATGTAGAGAGATATTACTTACGAAATTTTAATAAGCTACATTATTATCTTCACTAGAGTATTATTATTAAACTCTCTATTTACAATTAAATCGCTCGCTATTTGAGTTGCTTTAGCTTAAGTTTTTCGAATTCAATTGTAAACATTTTATAATGCATATCTTCAGGACAGAAAATATACTTTATTGAAATGAAAACATTAAAATGCTCGTATGTCAATTGCGAATAGAAAATGCTTATTTATCCAAATTACATGTTGGGTCACTTATTCAAATTTTTAACTTTTTTTAAATTATGTAATAAATTTCGCATATTTTAAAAAGACCTTATTAAAGTTTAACTAGTTATTCGGTTTAATCGGAGCTTTTTGATTCAATACGGAAAGTGTAATTTCCTATTTTCTTTGTGTGTGTATCGTTTTTTCTGTTATAAATCAAAACAACTCTAAGATTTCTTAACATATGTTGTTTTAAAAATTTTAAGAATAGTTTGTAATTTACATTTGAGTTCCAATAATGTAATTCACGTATTGTAATACATAGACTATTCTGTAAATAAAAAAAAAAATACTTTCAAGACAAATTTTTAAAAATACTAGATTATTAAATATATATATATATATATATATATATATGCGGTGTGTGTGTGTCTATATTTTACTTATATTATTAATTTATAATAATGTTTGTGATACCAGAAATATCTGGACTAGTTAAAAAAACTATTCTATTTATAATCCAATTTTTTTTCTTACTTTCATCTGATGATGAAAAAATAACAGATTTTTTAGTGAAAAATGTTTAGAACAGAATGTTAGAACCCATATCCATCAATACAAAGCATTCAAATAAAAAAAAAATTCTTAAAATGTTTTAAATTCTGCTTTTTATATCTTTATCCAGTTTCTTTAGAACTTGACAGAGTTTAACTGGTTTGTTTTTAATTGACGTCACGCTCTAAAATAACGCGAGGGTTATAGACGACAGACCTCGTAATTTTGAACGACTGTTGAGTTTCGAGAATGACACCTGAGCCACTCTCCTGACTTGGACACCCAGCCAACGTGGGGAAGCACGATAGATTGAACGTGCACCCGGTGGATTTGGAGTTTCTCGACGTGCTGCCCACAAGTTCATGACCTGTGCTAAGAGTTGGACTTAAGAAGTTTGGATTTTTGATAGAAGCTTCAATTGAGAAATTATTTGCTATGTTACATATAGAATTACAAGCGAAATTTTTCAACACAAGTAGGAAAAAAAAAGTTTCAACCTAAAATGCATCAATAAATAAGAATGATCTACGGTATTTAAAATATTGCTTAGAATATAAGAATCGTTGCCAATTCTAAATTTCATCTGAATCTTCAAGGTTTTCTTTTACTGAAATAAAAGGAA
Organism: Trichonephila clavata; assembly: GCA_019973975.1. Classification (NCBI taxonomy): domain Eukaryota; kingdom Metazoa; phylum Arthropoda; class Arachnida; order Araneae; family Nephilidae; genus Trichonephila; species Trichonephila clavata. The sequence continues at coordinate 95,598 of BMAO01017248.1, forward strand.
TGCTTACATTTTATTTGTAAATAAATAATATATTGTAGAAGATAAAGGAAACGAAGACAAGTTCTCAGAATAGGCTTTACTGGAACAAGTTGGTTGTTTCAATTGAAATATTTTGCGTGTATTTTTGCTCCAAATATTCATAATTTTGAATCTTAGTGGTTAACTCTACTTTATTCATGAACTTTTGGAAAAGGAACCGTCTCTTAGATATTTTAATGAGCACTTAAAAAGTTTCAAATCAATTCTCTCTTTTTTTTTTTATAAAAAAATTTCAAATTTCAGAAAGACGCGTTATTCATTCGATAAGTTGAAAAGGTGTTGAAACTTGTAGATTTGGAAAAAAATTAACATATTTATAACGAATTAGAATTTCAGAAATGTAGCTAACATGAATTAAAAAAACTTAAATGGTTTTCAGTAACGTAATTTTTTTCCTATTCATTTTTTTTTTCAAATGAGTCATTTGGAATTGACACAAAGATGATAAATGAAACATTCATCCACGGAATGTCTCAAAAGATAACTGTTGCTGCTAAAAGAATACGAACAAATTATAAAAAAAATCCTTTTGTTTCGTAAAATAAGAATTGAAAAAACATGTCTGAAATTGATTTCTCCAAATGAATTTTGTATTTCCTCTTTTACAAAAGTGCAAATAAAATTTGTTTTAACTATTTTCCAGTCAAAGGAGCCGGAGGAGTCATTGCACCAGTGCTAAACATAGAGGGTGAAAAAAGGTGAATATAATGTGTTTTCTTTTTTCTATTCCAATAACAAAAAATCAAAGTTAATTGAAAAATTGATGAAAGGAAAATCAAGTAAAATTTCGGCATATATAAAAGAATTCGTGAAAAATGGGAATCAATAAGAAATTTCCTATAACAGAGTTACTTATATTAATAAAAACTATACTTTAAACAGTTTTGTGCAGAGTTAGTGAATCGTTTTAAGAAGCATTATCATTGCAATTATTCCATTCTGCCAAAATCTTGTTTACTTGAAATGTATAAGTCATATACTTTATTTATGTCAATTATTACTTTATTAAGGGTCAAAATATGCTACGCTTTGCAGTATAGTAAATAACTGAAAAATTCGGATAGGAATTTCATTTGATTTTAAATAACGTCGTACTTTTGAGCTGCACTTGAACCTCGGTCAAGTGACGTCACCTCAGCTTGACTCTCCTAACTTCCCTACGTGAGGACTTTCCTTCTAACGTGAGGACTTGGAAGGTTAAACGTGCCTCTGTATGGCGGATCTTGTGAGGACTCGAAATCCTACGAGTTTATGGCCCCGATTAATCGAACAGAAAGAAAAAAAAACGCAATTAATGATGCAATTCAAATTTCAGAGAGGAATTATTCAATCAAGGGTTACAGAAAAGCAAAAATAAAGTAGGAAAAACACATTTTTGGAATTTTCAATCCATTTCATGCTTTCAATTGAAATAATACTCTGGTTAGGAATCTGAATTGACGTTAATTTATCTTTTCGGCTACAGCAGCATTTTTCAGCCTGTTTTTATTCATGTACTCCACCCCTATTCATTGTAACATTGACAGGTATAGTAATAACACTTTAAAACAATTTCATTTTGGCCACATATGCGAACAGTGTGTAAAATTGTTAGTTAAATTTTTAATGAATATAAAACCATTCATTTGGAGAGCAGAAAAGAGATTGGGAACATATTCAAAATAAAATTATGATGAGGAAAGTAGATCAACAAACTTACAGAAGTCTCTTATATTAAAGTTAATTATAGCATATTCTATAAAAATGTAGTACAAATAATTTTTAAAAAAAGTAAATTTGTATAGTTTTTATTTTAGCTATATTATATTTAGGAATTAATGCACTATACATGCAGGGAACGATGATTTAATAAAAAAGAAAGAAAAGTATTAGAGAGCTGTGCTCTTACAAAACATACCAGTTAAACTAGGGTCCAAAACTTCAACACAATGTAAATTTTAAGCAGATAGCCAAGAAATTACAGAAAGGGAGCTATTGTGATTTCTACAATGAACTCATTTCAATAAAAAGGTGATTCGTACGCAAGTGTCAGGAACTAAACGTTATAGGTGATGGGAGGTTACGTAAAACGCGTGTGGTTGGCTACAATGAAAAGAAGAACGGAGGATTTTCACTGCAAGTACAAGTCAGTGCTTTCGTGAAATATGGCTAGAAGAAATCACCTGGAGGACTTCCTACGTGGAAAGATGATCAGAAAGTCGGAGAAGGGACGTAGTTTGACCAGTGTAGCTGAGGAGTTTGGAATCAACAAAAGTGTCGTTTTGCGCGCTTGGAAAACCTTCGGTACAACTGTTATAAAGGTTGATGGTGCCAACCCTACGGGCAAAAAAAGAGCCCGATACCAGTCAAAACACCATTGCTCAGCAACTGTGTATAGCAACAGGGCGACAAGTGTAACTGTTTACTGTGGTCAGACACCTTCACAAAGGTGGCAAATTCCCCTATCGTCCTGAACACTGCATTCTATTGAAAGTTGGCCATCAGTGGCAAGGTTTAGAGGGATGTAAAGTGGAAAAGTCCGCACACCCACACACACACTATATAAATGCCAGTCGGGGCACTGGAAACATTTAAGAACGTGACGTGCGAATTGTGATTCAACACGATTTCTTGTTTGGACATTAGGTGGCTATAACAGTTGCACAACATCTACAAAGAATGGGGTGAGTGCAAGGCAAGTGAGAGGACATTCCTTAGATTGTTTGCCAAGTTTCGTATCAGCGATATGGAGATAAACTATAAACTTTGAGCAGGTCGTCCAATAAGGTGTAATGGGGATAATGGGGGTGTAATGTAATATTTTTCCAGAGTCCACAGAAACATCGGAATCCCATCCATTCAATGAAGAGTAACCACGTTTTTGCCATGTACCATCTACACTAACGCCACACTCATTTGAACATTCCACAATGGACTTTGCAGACTCCAACATAGAACTGTTTGAAGCTTGTGACGTAGCATGCAGCAACTTCATTTCATGTTGTCTGTATGTACATTTTGATAAATAAGGAATATTCAGCATACTGAACAGTTTCTTTCCAGCTGAAAATCCTTTGCCAATAACTCTCCTTCCAAAAACAGAAAGAAGGTTTATTGTATTTAAATTATTCACCTTTGATGTAGATGGGAATCCTTTTGAAAATAAACAGTTCTTGCACTTGAGACACAAATTTGACTGCAAACCAAGTCTTGAGTCTTCAGACACACAAGTACAGCTCTTGATTATAACAAACAGGAGAAGAAAGAATAGCGAACATTGATACCAATATTTCGATGTCGAAAATCCTATTACCAGAAAGAGTTCTGGAATCAACATTAAATAAAGCGTCACTTAATCTTGTTCCCAATTTTTCTGAACTAATACTTCCATCACTGACTTTCTTTTGAGCAGTGCGGAAATTCCCATTAAACTTTCACTTGTTCTGACGTAACTTTCGTCCATGTCTAGAAATTTAAAGAATAATTAAAAAGCAGTTTTATCAAATACCTAAACCAAAATGAACCTATTTCAGTAAAAACTAGAATGAAAAAAGTTAGCAGTGATATCGAACGTTAAGAAGTAAATAAACAAATATTCTGAAATTGCCAGATTTGAAAACTCATTTTATAAAGAAAAATAAGTGAGGCTTCTTAATAGCGTTTAAAGAAAACATTAAAATATACTTTACTTCAAAATATATTTTTGAAAAAGTATAAAGAAACTCTGAAAAAACTTTCAGTTTTGGTTTCAGAATGCCACTTCCGGTCGGCAGTTACCAACCGGAAGTGTCATCTGCTTTTACTAAAACAGTTGTATCTTTTGTTCTGGTGCACGAAAAATAAAAAACTTGGCAATCTTATAAAGTTTATAAGTTGGTCTACAAAATAGAATCATAAAATTTTTTGTCAATTTTTGACGAAACCCCCGATTTTATGGTAGTCGGATACCTTAAATGACTTGAAGAACTCCACAACGCTTCCTGTCCGAAGTCTCACAACTCATCAACTACGATCTGCTGTTCACCTTGAAATTTTGCAGGTGAATGAGGGTGGTCACTTGGGGACCCTTTCCCTATATCGTCCTGGACACTATTGACCTCCTCCGGTGCAATTTTGCCCTAATCTTCTCTTGTTTCTTCAAACTGAAATGTTCTATCTTACCTTTACTTAACGTGGTGGTTCGATGGAAAAAGGATATGAAATTAGTAAAAAATGTTAATGTTGTTGTTTTTATTCCGTTTGGATCGTTTATTGTGTTAAATTTCATGTTTTACCTGAAAATGGATTTTTTTTCGAGAATTTCCAAATTTTTTTTCGAAACTTTCCTAAGTTTATTTTCGATATTCCTTGAGCGCATCTCATGTATAGCCCATATACAAAATTTCGTTGCATTCCGTTCCCCCGTTTGCGCTGTAAGAGGCCGTTTGTAGGGGAAGTTTAATTATAACCACCTGGTATATTCATTTTGTAGTCTATTCTTATGGGATCTATACTAATACACCTTCGAGCCAAACCATTATGAACAGCTCCACATTGTTCAATGAACTCGTCTGGATGAAGTGGTAGCCAAGTGAATAAGAAAGAATGGTATTTAACTACTGCTGGAGAGGGTAAGCTATCATTATTGCACTTACTTTTGCAAGTGAGGGAAAAGTGAGTGGTCTAAATCGAATTTGAAAGAGGGCAAATTGTAATGGTCGGATGTCTCAGAACGTGTACCTTTGAAATAGCATGGCTGGTAGATTGTTAGTGTTCTGCTGTTTTTAGTATTTATGCAAGGATGAATAAAGGTGAAACCAGAAGAGACACCTAGCTGTTCGACGTCCACGTGTCATAAAAAAGGACGTCAAAAATTGTCCCACCAAGTAAAGTAAAATTGGAACCAGACAGTGGCTCATCTAACAGCCCAATACAATGCAAGTCCAAGTGCAAGAGCTTCGGAGCATGCATTCAGTGGATATTGTTCAAAATGGGGTTCCACAGCAGAACCAGCACTCGTGGGTCTCTGTTGACCAAGTGTCATAGCCAACTATATCTAAAGCGGTATCAGAAACATTGAAACTTGATTAGAAATAAGGAGAAGAGAGAGTTTCCTGGTTGGATGAATCACGATTTCTTATTTTTCACGTTAATGGTGGTGTCAAGGTGCGCCGTCATCAAAAGTCAAACAGTTGCTCCCTCCGTGTACATAGACTGGTGATGGTGGTATTATGCTTTGGAGAACGTTCTTAAGGATGACTCTGGAACCTTTAGTTCTTTTAGAAGGGACAATGAAAGTTGTAGATTGTCAGAGCTTAATTGCGGTTTTCCCAACTGGAAATGGGATCTTCTAGCAGGACAGCGTCTCAAGTCAAAAAGCTAGAATTGTGTTGGAAGGGTTCGAAGAACATAAAGGTTAATTCCAGTTAATATCCTGGTCACCTAACTCGGTTGATCTTAATCTGATTGGGTACATTTGGGTTTTCATAGAAAGTAGCTAAAAGATCAAAAAGCTTCATGTCAGAATGTTTCGACTTTACTTGACC
>BMAO01017249.1:0-49756 GCA_019973975.1 Trichonephila clavata
AATTTTTAAAATGTAGTCCCAATTTTTACTTCACATTGAATAACTTCGTCATTTATGAAGGTAATCTCACAAAACCTTTTTTCCGTGTGTACAGTAATATTATCCGTAACATATACGAAGATTGAAAAAATTGCTTCAAAATTACGGATTTTAAAAAACATTTTATGATTTTTGTAAAATTATGTTTTTCTGAGAAATAAATTAAAAAGAAGTAATTTGTACATTTTTTATTTCAAAGTACGTTATTTTTGCAAATAGTTGGTGATTGTTTGAGAGCATTAAGTAAAAATTATGCCCTTAAAATGAAGGTAAGGATCTTTAAAATAATTCAAAATACGCGATTTTACATTTAGAAGAACATTGGCGTCGAAAATTAGCTTTGCGCCAAAGTCTTCTGACCTGTTTCGCCTTCGACTGCATCTAACTCAAGGGTTACACTAAAAAAATTCTGCCTTAAACAGGGGGAAATCAGTAACTTTGGCGAGTAAAAAAAAATGCGAGTGAAAGAGTTATTTTTCGTCAATCTTTCTTTATATAATTTTCAAAATTAAATAACTATATATGTCAGATTAAGATGATAAAATGCATTCAATGCATTTCTGAGATTCATTTAAAATATTTATCAGTATCGAAATTTTTGTTCTCTTTCATAAAACTTATAGTTTACTTTAAATTAATGCCTAATGTATATTTCTTTTTTTGACATATAAAAAAATGCGAGTGAAACAGTTATTTTTCCTTTAATTTTCGTCAATTTTTCTGTATATTATTTTCAAAATTTTAAATCAATTTTATCATAAAATAATTAATAAGTTAGTTTTGTATAAAAAAAAAATTTTCTTCAGATACGTGTTCAAATAATTTAATTAACACTGTGTCGAATGAAAAACTAAAATTAAAATAAAAAAATTAAATGTTTTTATCAGATAGTATTATTTTCTTTTTGAATGATTTTTTTTAGTGAATGTGTACTTATAAATAGGTTTTTCACATAGTGTTTTTCTTAGCACTTACATATGTTTAATCAAACATCCAAACGTTTCAAGAGCTATCTGTAGAATTTTTTTTATTATTATTTATAGATAATGTGGATTTAAATTAATATATTTTTTAAAATCAAATGAATATTTCTATAATTTCCTTATTAAATTAATTATTTGTTAATAAAAAGTATATCGCCTATTGTTTTGGATAAAAATACGTTCTAGAGCCTGGAATAAATATTTGTCCTCAGTGCCAGCCTAGCGGTAACTAGGCTTCTACTTCAGTTACACAGTATACCTAAGAAAGGGAGTAAATAAAGTGAGAATGATAGGTTCGCCTAAGCTAAAACTAGCCTCGGCGGTCAGGAGGTGGGGGGGAGGTGGAACATCGTTTCGGTAGAAACGGAAAACAGCTTATTCGTTTCGTTCTTCAATTCGAAAAGGGGGTTTTCGTTACGTTTGACAGCATGGGGGGGGGGTGGAATTCTTAGAAATCAGGTAGTATCTTCGTTGCGCTATGAGGCAAACGGTACATGAGGTGAGGCTGGTTCATGAAGTTAGATTGAGAGCTAATCGTCGGGTTGTCATGATGATGGATTGCAGAATGGAAAGTTGAGGAAAGATTCGCTATTAGGGTGTGGATGAGTTCAACACAAAGTTCTTCGTGGAGAACAGATCTTGGGATGTACCTGGGAGCTCTGGCTATGACTCGAAGCGCTTTATTTTGAAGTCTTTGAATATCATTTAATTGTGTGTTACTGGCAGATCCCCAAATGGGGCATGCATACGTTAAGATGGGGCGAAGATATAGGTTTTGTAAATAAATATCCGGATTTTTAAAGAGAGTTTGGATTTCCTTCCAATCAGTACGTTCTAGAGACATTTTTAAGCTAACTGTAAGTAGCGATTGATTGATTAATGAAAACCTGAAAATTATTTTATTATTTTAGATTCCTAAAAATTATCTATTATTAAAAAATGATGACTTTTTTTTTACTCAAGCATCAAAATAGTTTTCTTTTATTGTTTAAATTTATTATTTTTTTACTAAAGCAATATTGTTTTTGATATGTCATGAATAGAAACTTGAAGATAAATCTTATATCTGAGGGGAGAGTCAGGGGGAAAATAGTTCTACACTCAAAAAAGCCACTGTAACACCGAGCAGTAGAAAGATAACTGAAACCTGTTTGACATTAGTAAGATCTGGAAGATATTTTTTTTTTCGAAAAAGGGAATTGTAGTGACGTTTATATAAAGGAATCACACACATACCAGGAACTTTGATAAAGGAAGGTGAATTTCCATGGCAGTATGTTATGCATTCGAAACAAATTTTAATAAAACACTCAAAATACTTAAAACAATCATTTAATAATTTCTTCTTTTATAAAGATAATTGCATGAAACATTTTTCCCGTGTGTCGAATATTTCAAAAAATCCTCACAATTTTACTTCAATATTTAAAATAGTAGTGAAATTTTGAAATTTGAAAAATTTCTACTTTTCTGTCTTTTTTCAACATACAACTATCTTTAAAAAGCTACATTTTCGTTTCCGGGGACTAAAAAATTGCAACGAAAGAACTGAAAACTGAGTGAGTGATTTTTTAATTCGCACTGTTCGCCTATTCGAGGGTTATTGGCGATGGACCTCGAAATTTTCAACCATGGTCAAGTAACGAGGACGACACCTGCGCTTTCACCCATCTCTAATAATTAGAACACCACACCAACGCAAGAACAAATTTCGAAAAAGGGAGTTTTAATGACATAGTTAAAGAAATCACTCACATCGCGCACATAAGTGCTATCGGCCTGAGGGAAACACGAAATTTCCATGGGGATGAAGTTATTCACTCGGTAAAAGCCCGTGCAACGCCGGGCTAAGCGGAGAGGAAAGAAACAAAGAAATCAAAGTAATTTCGAAAAATAATATTGGAAGTGTTGAATTTGTGAAGAGAAGGGAAAATGTTAAGCGACAAAGCCATGACACGCACTAACGGGTCATGCACTCACATCGTACGCGTCAAAACCACACAAAAGTGTTGGCGTCAGAAAGAAAGGAGGAAATTAACATGGGGATTAAGTTATACCCTCGGTATAAGCCCGTGCAACGCCGGGCCATGAAAGCTAGTCTTACACTATTAAAATTCGAAGGTAAACAAATGTATCTATCTATCTATCTATCTATGTGCTTCTATCTTCTTACGAACATCACCATGCAGAAAGTCGCGGAAGGTACCAAAAGATCAGGAATTTTCCGGGGAAGCCGTATTGCCTATTTATATTCCGATATTGTAATTAGTTAAAAAGATATTAATTAAAAACCTTAAAACGCCTAATTGTTTTACTCCTGCCGGTTATTTACTTGGCGGAACTTCCCTTCCGTTTCGGCCGAGCAGTAATCTTACGTTTTCCACCATATTTAAATTGTCATCTAATTTTCGGTGTCAAAATTAGACAAAAAATATTTACAGAATCGGAAAGATCATTTATTTCGCCACGATACGGTATAATTTTTTTTGTAAAATAACGATATTTTCTATTTTTTTCGAATTTTTTAAAATAGTGTTAAAACTGATGCGTTTTTATAAAATTTATTTCTAAATCGTTGGGTATGAATTACTTTTCGTGTTATTAAATCGATATTCTACACTAATTAACTTCAAACCTTTCTCTTTTAGATCCATTCATTTAAAAATAAAATTCCCAAAACTTTTTTTTAAAAAATTTTTAAAAAGTAGTCCCAATTTTTACTTCACATTGAATAACTTCGTCATTTATGAAGGTAATCTCACAAAACCTTTTTTCCGTGTGTACAGTAATATTATCCGTAACATATACGAAGATTGAAAAAATTGCTTCAAAATTACGGATTTTAAAAAACATTTTGTGATTTTTGTAAACTTATGTTTTTCTGAGAAATAAATTAAAAAGTAGTAATTTGTACATTTTTTATTTCAAAGTACGTTATTTTTGCAAATATTTTGGGATGTTTGAGAGCATTAACCTAAAAATTATGCCCTTAAAATGAAGGTAATGATCTTTAAAATAATTCAAAATACGCGATTTTACATTTAGCCAAACATTGGCGTCGAAAATTAGCTTTGCGCCAAAGACTTCTGACCTGTTTCGCCTTCGATTGCATCTAACTCAAGGGTTACACTAAAAAAATTCTGCCTTAAACAGGGGGAAATCAGTAACTTTGGCAAGAAAAAAAATGCGAGTGAAAGATTAATTTTATCGTCAATTTTCACTTCTGCTGCAGGGCTGGGTAGCGTGGTTGGTTAGAGCGCCGCTTTCGCCCTACCTCTAAGTGTCTAATTCTTATTTTCTGGGTTCAAATCTAGAGGGATCCATTTTGTTCATTTCTGCTTATTTTTCTCACCCTGTAAATTAATTCTCTCTTCGTCAATGTTTGAATTCACTTGCTGCATCCCCACTGATCTGAAATTTACTTCATTTTCAGTGCTGCCATTATGTAAGCAAATGGTATGTCACAATTAATTGCTAAATGAGCAATTTTAATCAACTTTATTAGAAAATAATTAATAAGTTAGTTTTTTATAATATACTTTTTTTCGCAGATACTTGTTTAAATAATTTAATTAACACAGAGTGGAATGAAAAACTATAAAATTAAAATTAAAAAAATTAAATGATTTTATCAAATAGTATTATTTTTTTTGAAAGTTTTTTTCAGTGAATGTTAGCATATAACTAGGTTTTCCCCCAAAAGTGGATTTTTAACACTTACATATGTTTAATCAAACACCCAAACGTTTCAGGAATTATGTGCAGAATTTTTTTATAAGTATTTATTGATAATGGAACTTTTTTTTAAAAGAATTTTTAAAAAGTAGTCCTAATTTTTACTTCACACTGAATAACTTCGTCATTTATGAAGGTAATCTCACAAAACCTTTTTTCCGTGTGTACAGTAATATTATCCGTAACATATACGAAGATTGAAAAAATTGCTTCAAAATTACGGATTTTAAAAAACATTTTGTGATTTTCGTAAACTTATGTTTTTCTGAGAAATAAATTAAAAAGTAGTAATTTGTACATTTTTTATTTCAAAGTACGTTATTTTTGTAAATAGTTGGTGATGTTTGAGAGCATTAATATAAAAATTATGCCCTTAAAATGAAGGTAATGATCTTTAAAATAATTCAAAATACGCGATTTTACATTTAGCCAAACATTGGCGTAGAAAATTAGCTTTGCGCCAAAGACTTCTGACCTGTTTCGCCTTCGACCCCATCTAACTCAAGGGGTACACTAAAAAAATTCCGCCTTAAACAGGGGGAAATCAGTAACTTTGGCGAGTAAAAAAAAATGCGAGTGAAAGAGTTATTTTTTCGTCAATCTTTCCTTATATAATTTTGAAAATTAAATAACTATATATGTCATATTAAGATGATAAAATGCATTCAATGCATTTCTGAGATTCATTTAAAATATTTATCAGTATCGAAATTTTTGTTCTCTTTCATAAATCTTATAGTTTACTTTAAATTAATGCCTAATATATATTTCTTTTTTTGACATATAAAAAAAAGCGAGTGAAACAGTTATTTTTCCTTTAATTTTCGTCAATTTTTCTGTATATAATTTTCAAAATTTTAAATCAATTTTATCATAAAATAATTAATAAGTTAGTTTTGTATAAAAAAAACTTTTTTTCTTCAGATACGTGTTTAAATAATTTAATTAACACAGTGTCGAATGAAAAACTAAAATTAAAATAAAAAAATTAAATGTTTTTATCAGATAGTATTATTTTCTTTTTGAATGATTTTTTTCAGTGAATGTGTACTTATAAATAGGTTTTTCACATAGTGTTTTTCTTAGCATTTACATATGTTTAATCAAACATCCAAACGTTTCAAGAGCTATCTGTAGAATTTTTTTTATTAATATTTATAGATAATGTGGATTTAAATTAATATATTTTTTAAAATCAAATGAATATTTCTATTATTTCCTTATTAAATTAATTATTTGTTAATAAAAAGTATATCGCCTATTATTTTGGATAAAAATACGTTCTAGAGCCTGGAATAAATATTTGTCCTCAGTGCCAGCCTAGCGGTAGCTAGGCTTCTACTTCAGTTACACAGTATACCTAAGAAAGGGAGTAAATAAAGTGAGAATGATAGGTTCGCCTAAGTTAAAACTAGCTTCGGCGGTCAGGAGGTGGGTGGGGGGAGCTGGAACATCGTTTCGGTAGAAACGGAAAACAGCTTATTCGTTTCGTTCTTCAATTCGAAAAGGGGGTTTTCGTTACGTTTGACAGCATGGGGGGGTGGAATTTTTAGAAATCGGGCAGTATCTTCCTTGCGCTATGAGGCAAACGGTACATGAGGTGAGGCTGGTTCATGAAGTTAGATTGAGAGCTAATCGTCGGGTTGTCATGATGATGGATTGCAGAATGGAAAGTTGAGGAAAGATTCGCTATTAGGGTGTGGATGCGTTCAACACAAAGTTCTTCGTGGAGAACAGATCTTGGGATGCACCTGGGAGCTCTGGCTATGACTCGAAGCGCTTTATTTTGAAGTCTTTGAATATCATTTAATTGTGTGTTACTGGCAGATCCCCAAATGGGGCGTGCATACGTTAAGATGGGGCGAAGATATAGGTTTTGTAAATAAATATGCGGATTTTTAAAGAGAGTTTGGATTTCCTTCCAATCAGTACGTTCTAGAGAGACATTTTTAAGCTAACTGTAAGTAGCGATTAATTGATTAATGAAAACCTAAAAATTATTTTATTATTTTAGATTCCTAAAAATTATCTATTATTTAAAAATGATGACTTTTTTTTTACTCAAGCATCAAAATAGTTTTCTTTTATTGTTTAAATTTATTATTTTTTTACTAAAGCAATATTGTTTTTGATATGTCATGAATAGAAAGTTGAAGATAAATCTTATATCTGAGGGGAGAGTCAGGGGGAAAAGAGTTCTACACTCAAAAAAGCCACTGTAACACCGTGCAGTAGAAAGATAACTGAAACCTGTTTGACATTAGTAAGATCTGGAGGATATTTTTTTTTTCGAAATAGGGAATTGTAGTGACGTTTATATAAAGGAATCACACACATACCAGGAACTTTGATAAAGGAAGGTGAATTTCCATGGCAGTATGTTATGCATTCGAAACAAATTTTAATAAAACACTCAAAATACTTAAAACAATCATTTAATAATTTCTTCTTTTATAAAGATAATTGCATGAAACATTTTTTCCCTTGTGTCGAATATTTCAAAAACTCCTCACAATTTTACTTCAAGAATTAAAATAGTAGTGAAATTTGAAAAATTTCTACTGTTCTGTCTTTCTATAACATACAACTATCTTTAAAAAGGCTACATTTTCGTTTCCGGGGACTAAAAAATTGCAACGAAAGAACTGAAAACTGAGTGAGTGATTTTTTAATTCGCACTGTTCGCCTATTCGAGGGTTATTGGCGATGGACCTCGAAATTTTCAACCATGGTCAAGTAACGAGGACGACACCTGCGCTTTCACCCATCTCTAATAATTAGAACACCACACCAACGCAAGAACAAATTTCGAAAAAGGGAGTTTTAATGACATAGTTAAAGAAATCACTCACATCGCGCACATAAGTGCTATCGGCCTGAGGGAAACACGAAATTTCCATGGGGATGAAGTTATTCACTCGGTAAAAGCCCGTGCAACGCCGGGCTAAGCGGAGAGGAAGGAAACAAAGAAATCAAAGTAATTTCGAAAAATAATATTGGAAGTGTTGAATTTGTGAAGAGAAGGGGAAATGTTAAGCGACAAAGCCATGACACGCACTAACGGGTCATGCACTCACATCGTACGCGTCAAAACCACACAAAAGTGTTGGCGTCAGAAAGAAAGGAGGAAATTAACATGGGGATTAAGTTATACCCTCGGTATAAGCCCGTGCAACGCCGGGCCATGAAAGCTAGTCTTACACTATTAAAATTCGAAGGTAAACAAACGTATCTATCTATCTATCTATCTATCTATCTATGTGCGTCTATCTTTTTACGAACCGCACCACGCAGAAAGTCGCGGAAGGTACCAAAAGATCGGGAATTTTCCGGGGAAGCCGTATTGCCCATTTATATTCCGATATTGTAATTAGTTGAAAAGATATTAATTAAAAACCTTAAAACGCCTAATTGTTTTACTACTGCCGGTTGTTTACTTGGCGGCACTTCACTTCCGTTTCGGCCGAGCGGTAATCTTACGTTTTCCACCATATTAAAATTGTCATCTAATTTTCGGTGTCGAAATCAGACAAAAATTAATTACAGAATCGGAAAGGTCATTTACTTCGCAACGACACGGTATAAATGTTTTTGTAAAATAACGATATTTTCTATTTTTTTCGAATTTTTTAAAATAGTGTTAAAACTGATGCGTTTTTATGAAAATTATTTCTAAATCGTTGGGTATGAATTACTTTTCGTGTTATTAAATCGATATTTTACACTAATTAACTTCAAACCTTTCTCTTTTAGATCCATTCATTTAAAAATAAAATTCCCAAAACTTTTTTTAAAAAATTTTTTAAAAAGTAGTTTCAATTTTTACTTTACATTGAATAACTTCGTCATTTATGAAGGTAATCTCACAAAACCTTTTTTCCGTGTGTACAGTAATATTATCCGTAACATATACGAAGATTGAAAAAATTGCTTCAAAATTACAGATTTTAAAAAGTATTTTATGATTTTTGTAAACTTATGTTTTTCTGAGAAATAAATTAAAAAGTAGTAATTTGTACATTTTTTATTTCAAAGTACGTTATTTTTGCAAATAGTTGGTGATGTTTGAGAGCATTAACCTAAAAATTATGCCCTTAAAATGAAGGTAATGATCTTTAAAATAATTCAAAATACGCGATTTTACATTTAGCCGAACATTGGCGTCGAAAATTAGCTTTGCGCCAAAGACTTCTGACCTGTTTCGCCTTCGACTGCATCTAACTCAAGGGTTACACTAAAAAAATTCTGCCTTAAACAGGGGGAAATCAGTAACTTTGGCAAGAAAAAAAAATGCGAGTGAAAGATTAATTTTATCGTCAATTTTCACTTCTGCTGCAGGGCTGGGTAGCGTGGTTGGCTAGAGCGCCGCTTTCGCCCTACCGCTAAGTGTCTAATTCTTATTTTCTGGGTTCAAATCTAGAGGGTTCCATTTTGTTCATTTCTGCTTATTTTTCTCACCCCGTAAATTAATTCTCTTTTCGTCAATGTTTTAATTCACTTGCTGCATCTCCACTGATCTGAAATTTACTTCATTTTCAGTGCTGCCATTATGTAAGCAAATGGTACGTCACAATTAATTGCTAAATGAGCAATTTTAATCAACTTTATTAGAAAATTATTAATAAGTTAGTTTTTTTTAATATACTTTTTTTCGCAGATACGTGTTTAAATAATTTAATTAACACAGAGTGGAATGAAAAACTATAAAATTAAAATTAAAAAAATTAAATGATTTTATCAAATAGTATTATTTTTTTTGAATGTTTTTTTCAGTGAATGTTAGCATATAACTAGGTTTTCCCCCAAAAGTGGATTTTTAACACTTACATATGTTTAATCAAACACCCAAACGTTTCAGGAATTATGTGTAGAATTTTTTTATAAGTATTTATTGATAATGGAACTTTTTTTAAAAGAATTTTTAAAAAGTAGTCCTAATTTTTACTTCACACTGAATAACTTCGTCATTTATGAAGGTAATCTCACAAAACCTTTTTTCCGTGTGTACAGTAATATTATCCGTAACATATACGAAGATTGAAAAAATTGCTTCAAAATTACGGATTTTAAAAAACATTTGTGATTTTCGTAAACTTATGTTTTTTTTTTGAGAAATTAAAATAAAAAGTAGTAATTTGTACATTTTTTATTTCAAAGTACGTTATTTTTACAAATATTTGGTGATGTTCGAGAGCATTAACGCAAAAATTACGCCCTTAAAATAAAGGTAATGATTTTTTAAAATATGTTAAAATAGGCGATTTTACATTTAGCCAGACATTGGTTAACTGTCTGGTGGCGGAGTGCTGAGAGCTCCCGCTACACTCAAGACTATAACTGCAGCACTGCCGTGCGCGGTCAATGTGAAGGATGATGTCCGCCTCGTAGTAACCCGCCGGTCGTTTTTTTCATACTTGTCTTAAATTTTTTCTCCTACTGGACATTGCGTCGCCACACATCATTACACACACTCAGACCCTCATGGGCAGCCTTTTTTGAGCCAATATCCTCATCACTACTACATCCAAATTGGAAGACACTCTCTCTTCCACCAGATAATTAACAAGTTTTTGAATTAAATACCTGCATATTATCTTTGAAAAACATAATAAAACTGATAATCTTTACTTTTTTTCTTTAAAGAAAAAGGGATCGTCTGAAATTTAAAAAGATAAAATAAATAGACACTTTTATCAATGTACATATGTGCGTTAGTATTTTTTGATTCTGAAAAATATGCACAATTTCTTAAAACTGCAATTGCAAAAGTCAATTTCTTTTTTAAAGTGTATGATGTGCTGGTACCCTTGAAAATTTAAAAATGTAGACATTAATAATGCAAGATAAGTGTACACATAATTAACTATTAAAACAGTTCTTTATGTAAACACTTATTTTGTGTATTGTGGAGTGAAATGTGGAACAGGGTCCTCGCCCCTCACTCTGGAAACTGTGCTTTAAATATAATATTTAATGCACAGGCTAATGGTTCAACACAATTTTTTTTCCAATACAAAGGTAGTTTTAAATGTTACAAAAATTAAATAAATGGATACTGTTATTATCAATTTCATTTATCATGTTTTTTTTAACTGTTAGAGAAAAAAGGTTTATTCAGTTAAATAAGCATAATTTCCGTAGAAAGACTAATAGCAATGTTCATCAATTATATACTTCATTATTAATTGCCAGTCTATTTCCCGAGCCTTGTAATACTTCAAGCATTCTCTCAGGTTACAAAAGTAATTTTAATTTCAAAGTATTTTTTTCTTTGTTTTACTGAACATAATATCATTTTGTAATACATTTTTTCATTTATATACCACTTCTTACAGCAATATTTATTCAATATGAAAAATATTTTACACACATATGTACCATAATAAACAAAACATAATTAAATATGAAATAGCTGCATGCATGTTATATTTTGTTACTTATTATATTGCTATTTCATAACTGTGTCATGATTCACAAGCTCACTCATTTTATATAATTATTATAGTTTTTGATTTCATTCAGGAAATTTCATACCACTGAATTCATAACCAATAATTTTATGAATTCTTATAAAAAATATTTCTTGAATATGTGAAACATTTTATACACATATGTAAAATAATGAGCAAAACATAGTTAGCCATATATTTTTAAAAAATATTATAAAACTGATTATCTTTATTTTTTTAAAAAATTTAGTTTCAAAAAAGACACTTTATGAATTTTATTTGTCATTTTGTACGTTTTTTTTATCAATGCACATATGTATGCACTCGGTAAAAGACCGTGCAACGCCGGGCCATGAAAGCTAGTCTTACACTATTAAAATTCGAAAGTAAACAAACGTATCTATCTATCCATCTATCTATGTGCGTCTATCTTTTTACGAACCGCACCACGCAGAAAGTCGCGAAAGGTACCAAAAGATCGGGAATTTTCCGGGGAAGCCGTATTGCCCATTTATATTCCGATATTGTAATTAGTTGAAAAGATATTAATTAAAAACCTTAAAACGCCTAATTGTTTTACTACTGCCGGTTGTTTACTTGGCGGCACTTCACTTCCGTTTCGGCCGAGCGGTAAACTTACGTTTTCCACCATATTAAAATTGTCATCTAATTTTCGGTGTTGAAATCAGACAAAAATTAATTACAGAATCGGAAAGGCATTTATTTCGCCACGACACGGTATAAATGTTTTTGTAAAATAACGATATTTTCTATTTTTTTCGAATTTTTTAAAATAGTGTTTAAACTGATGCGTTTTTATGAAAATTATTTCTAAATCGTTGGGTATGAATTACTTTTCGTGTTATTAAATCGATATTTTACACTAATTAACTTCAAACCTTTCTCTTTTAGATCCATTCATTTAAAAAATAAAATTCCCAAAACTTGTTTTTTAAAGAATTTTTAAAAAGTAGTCTTAATTTTTACTTCACATTGAATAACTTCGTCATTTATGAAGATAATCTCACAAAACCTTTTTTCCGTGTGTACAGTAATATTATCCGTAACATATACGAAGATTGAAAAAATTGCTTCAAAATTACGGATTTAAAAAAAAAATTGTGATTTTTGTAAACTTATGTTTTTCTGAGAAATAAATTAAAAAGTAGTAATTTGTACATTTTTTATTTCAAAGTACGTTATTTTTGCAAATAGTTGGTGATGTTTGAGAGCATTAACGTAAAAATTATGCCCTTAAAATGAAGGTAATGATTTTTAAAATAATTTAAAATACGCGATTTTACATTTTGCCAAACATTGGCGTCGAAAATTAGCTTTGCGCCAAAGACATTTCACCTGTTTCGCCTTCGACCGCATCTAACTCAAGTGTTACACTAAAAAAAATCTGCCTTAAACAGGGGGAAATCAGTAACTTTGGCGAGTAAAAAAAAATGCGAGTGAAAAAATTTTTTTCCGTCATCCGACGTTTTCGACCATCTTAAAATTGTCATTGAATTTTCGGTGTTCAAATCAGTTAAAAAATAATTACAGAATCGGAAAGATCATTTATTTCGCCACGATACGGTATAATTTTTTTTGTAATATAACGATATTTTCTATTTTTTCCGAATTTTTTAAAATAGTGTTAAAACTGATGCGTTTTTATGAAAATTATTTCTAAATCGTTGGGTATGAATTACTTTTGTGTTATTAAATCGATATTCTACACTAATTAACTTCAACCCTTTCTCTTTTAGATCCATTCATTTAAAAAATAAAATTCCCAAAACTTTTTTTTAAAGAATTTTTAAAAAGTAGTCCCAATTTTTACTTCATGCGGAGTGATATCGTGTAGCTCGGAATTAGAATCAACGGATTACGATTTTTTCATTTCTGCTAATTTTTCCCACGTAAATTAATTGTACTGATAAATATTTATTCTAACATGTGATCCTCTGTTATTTTTATGTACTTTTCATTTTTTTTTGTTTAAATATACCATCCTTTAAGCAGCATATCCAAGATCACTCGATTAAATTTTTTGATTCACTCAATAGCTCTGATAATATTAATATGCAAAACCTTGAAAATTATACAGCCAATATTAAGAGGAAGCGACCCAGGAGAATTCTCCTGGACTCGTACAATCCTCCATAACTTAAATTTCTCTTTTTATTTGCTAAATTCAATTGTCTTAACTATTTTTATCCACTTTTATTTATTGCATTCAATGTTAACTGCTCTTGTGGCGGAGTGCTCAGAGCTCCCTCTACACTCAAGACTATAACTGCAGCACTGCCATGCGCGGTCAATGCGAAGGAGGGTGTCCGCCTCGCAGAAACACGCCTGTCGCTTTTTTCATACTTGACTTAAATTTTTTCTCCTACAGGACATTGCGTTGCCACACATCATTACACACAAAAGGAAATATTCTGAAATATATTTTCTATCACATGTATTATTTTATTTTTGAATTTTATACTGTGAATATGTAAATAAAGGCTTATGAACATTTTAAATCAATTTTATCGTAAAATAATTAATAAGTTAGTTTTGTATAAAAAAAAACTTTTTTTCTTTAGATACGTGCTTAAATAATTTAATTAACACAGTGTCGAATGAAAAACTAAAATTAAAATAAAAAAATTAAATATTTTTATCAGATAGTATTATTTTCTTTTTGAATGATTTTTTTCACTGAATGTGTACTTATAACTAGGTTTTTCACATAGTGTTTTTCTTAGCACTTACATATGTTTAATCAAACATCCAAACGTTTCAAGAGCTATCTGTAGAATTTTTTTTATTATTATTTATAGATAATGTGGATTTAAATTAATATATTTTTTAAAATCAAATGAATATTTCTATTATTTCCTTATTAAATTAATTATTTGTTAATAAAAAGTATATCGCCTATTATTTTGGATAAAAATACGTTCTAGAGAGACATTTTTAAGCTAACTGTAAGTAGCGATTGATTGATTAATGAAAACCTGAAAATTATTTTATTATTTTAGATTCCTAAGAATTATCTATTATTAAAAAATGATGACTTTTTTTTTACTCAAGCATCAAAATAATTATCTTTTTATTGTTTAAATTTATTATTTTTTTACTAAAGCAATATTGTTTTTGATATGTCATGAATAGAAACTTGAAGATAAATCTTATATCTGAGGGGAGAGTCAGGGGGAAAATAGTTCTACACTCAAAAAAGCCACTGTAACACCGTGCAGTAGAAAGATAACTGAAACCTGTTTGACATTAGTAAGATCTGGAAGATATATTTTTTTTCGAAAAAGGGAATTGTAGTGACGTTAATATAAAGGAATCACACACATACCAGGAACTTTGATAAAGGAAGGTGAATTTCCATGGCAGCATGTTATGCATTCGAAACAAATTTTAATAAAACACTCAAAATACTTAAAACAATCATTTAATAATTTCTTCTTTTATAAAGATAATTGCATGAAACATTTTTATTCCGATATTGTAATTAGTTGAAAAGATATTAATTAAAAACCTTAAAACGCCTAATTGTTTTACTACGGCCGGTTGTTTACTTGGCGGCACTTCACTTCCGTTTCGGCCGAGCGGTAATCTTACGTTTTCCACCATATTAAAATTGTCATCTAATTTTCGGTGTCGAAATCAGTCAAAAAATAATTACAGAATCGGAAAGACCATTTATTTCGCCACGACACGGTATAAATGTTTTTGTAAAATAACGATATTTTCTATTTTTTTCGAATTTTTTAAAATAGTGTTTAAACTGATGCGTTTTTATGAAAATTATTTCTAAATCGTTGGGTATGAATTACTTTTCGTGTTATTAAATCGATATTCTACACTAATTAACTTCAAGCCTTTTTCTTTTAGATCCATTCATTTAAAAAATAAAATTCCCAAAACTTTTTTTTTAAAGAATTTTTAAAAAGTAGTCCCAATTTTTAGTTCACATTGAATAACTTCGTTATTTATGAAGGTAATCTCACAAAACCTTTGTTCCGTGTGTAAATTAATGTTATCCGTAACATATACGAAGATTGAAAAAATTGCTTCAAAATTACGGATTTTAAAAAACATTTTGTGATTTTCGTAAACATTTTTTTCTGAGAAATAAATAAAAAAATAGTCATTTGTACATTTTTTATTTCAAAGTACGTTATTTTTGCAAATAGTTGGTGATGTTTGAGAGCATTAACGTAAAAATTATGCCCTTAAAATGAAGGTAATGATTTTTATAATAATTTAAAATGCGCGATTTTACATTTAGCCAAACATTGGCGTCGAAAATTAGCTTTGCGCCAAAGACTTTTGGCCTGTTTCGCCTTCGACCGCATCTAACTCTTTTAATAATTCACTCCCAAGGTATTTAAGACTTTCTGTGAGTGTTTTGTTTATTCAGAACTGTGGTTATGGTAATTTCATCAAAATTAGGGCTTAATTTTTCTGTTTTACATATTTTATTTTAATTGTAAAAATTTGTACGTTAGTGACACACAGTTTTATATTTATTTTATAAACTTTCAATTTATTTTTTATTGTTGTAGTTTACATTAATTATGTGATACTGTGACTCAAAAAATAGTTTTTAAGCCAAAAAATGATTTGTGAATCTTCAGATTATAAGGTACTAGCATATTAGCGTCACCGCAGCAAAATTGGTGCCACACAAATCACACCTTCATGTCAAAACAACGAAGATTATAACATATTTTATATATGAATAACCAATCACACACACAGTCAGATTTTGGTTGAAAATGGTGCAATTCATGAGGTGTCAATTTGGCTGTGGTTACATTAATACGTAAGTACCGATAATAACCGCTCATTCATCAACTCAAATATCAGTGGATTTTTTAGACAATGGAATTATCTTCACTTCTCGCCTGCTTTTATTCTTACTTTTAAAAAAAATCTGTTACCAAGGTTTTTTTTTGTTAGAAAAAACTTTGCTATTCTTTGTACATCGACAAATTCTAAATCTCGCTTATTATAATAATAAAGTAGTAATCCTAGCTAGCAGTGTAACAAAAAAAATAGTACTAAATTAAACTATTTGCTATAAACACACACAGATTAGCAATATTTATAAAAAAAAACTACCTTCCATTTTTGTCAAACATGTTATTACATTTTGGTATATGTTCTACATGTTGCTTTTTTTGCCTCATGATTTTACAACCGATAAGTATTCATCTTTTGATCTCATGGAAAGATAGTTAACTTTATTCATCAAGATCTTCACGGAAACTATTGATGTGATTGAATGCAAACAAAGTAATTTTCCTTTGCACTTAAAAATTCTGAGTTGATGCAATTTTTTGTTATGTTGCATCATGGTTTAATTTTCTTTCTGACAATCTATTCTTCATATAGATATTTGAAGATTTTATACATATGCATTATATATATTTGTTACATAAGCATACATTTATATGACTTTTGGGGGGGGGTGGTTGAAAAAAAGGTTATTGTTTTTCTTTCTTCATCAGCAAATACCATATTTTCACCGTTACAGGAAAGCGCATCAGAAGCTGATCAAATTTTTTGTCACATGGCATCATGGTTTAATTTTGCTTCAGACAATCTTCAAGTATATAAATTTTTTTATACAATGTGTGATCCAAAAGTGTTTGTGGAAAAAAGATACACTTGATACGATTTTCTCATATTTCTCTTTGGATTTTTTTAAAATTCAATGCTGATGCGATTTTACTTCTCATGGCATCACGGTTTAACTTTGCTTCTGATATGTTCCTCTCATTTAGTTTTATGAAGATCATATAATTTATACAAATCATACCGTCTATATATGATATATTTCAATGATCACTAATTATTTATCATTGTATTTTCTCATTTGTTTGTTCTTTGCGACTGAATAACAAACATTTTTAATCGAAATATTGCAAAAAAATATTCTTTAAAAATTAATTTTTTTATCAACAAGGTTTATTATTTCTTTCATTAGGTTTATAATTGTTTTTTAAAAACCTAGGATTTTTTTAATTAGTTTTAGTTTTCTTTTATTTTGGTTTTTACTAATTTAATTTTTTTACTAATGTATTACATCTAAATTTTATATTAAATGTAATATAGATGTTGGATAGTATTACATGCATTCCTCATGTGATTTAATGCTACAGTGAATTTAATTTAATAGTTCATTACAATGTAGGCCTATTTTAGAAGTTTTTTAAATTTTAGTTTGTACTAATTTAATTTTTTTTCCAGTTGAAGGCTTCCTAATATTTTATGATAATATTTTAGTGAAATGGTTTATCATAATTAACACTCATAGTTCCCATAGCAGAAATATGCTACTATTATTACTTTTCTGTATAATATTTATTTATATTTTCATTCTTTCATTCCTATTTACCTTTTTAGCATGTTAGTTTTCTCTCTTGCCATCAAATATATGTTTTTATGAGATCAATCTTTATTGTTAAGCAAAATTTCAATGTGAAAGAATCATAAAAATTTGTTTTAACTTTTGGACACACTGTCCTGTAATGGCTCAATCCTCTTTAAAATATATCATGTTTGCAAAAAAAAAGTTAAATTTTAATTTTTTTAAAATTTAACTTGTGCGAAGAACAGGTATTTCAGCTAGATACAAATAAAAACAGCATATGAATAAAAACTCCAATCCTCGCACACAGCAAATGTTTTGGGCATGGTCCCGCAGAAGGAATGCATGGGAGAAAGCGGGGAAAAGCGCAGGCCTTTCACACAGCTATTCTTCCACTGCTAAAAGTAGCTCATTTGCTCCAACTCAACAGAAAGAAATCAAGGAATGAATATCATTGTTTATATATAGTCATTAGCATGCACGTATGAAAACTTTGATTGCAGAAAGATATTTCTTGACACAAAAAATTCCTGACATTCATTCCATTTTTGTTACAAAAATCACTCCTTGTGTATGCATTGTATAAACTTAAGTGTAATAATAAAAAGTAAATGACATCCATCATGTTTTTCTTTAATTTTTTTATAAAGAGATACGTAGCTCTAGTAACATTGAAATTATTACAGTTTGCTCTCAGATATGATAAATTGTTTAAATTTGAATGTCACCAAACATACCAAGATGCAGGGACGTCTTAAGGCATGGGCCACTGGGCAATGGGGGCCTTGTCTTGGTCTTAATAAGATCATAGTTCAAATAACTAATGGTCAACTGTTATTTTTTGTTGTATTCTCCGAAAACCTGGACGAAATTTCAACTGGCTACATGCGATGACTGTTCTTAAGGTACAGGTCAAGGTCACCACATTACATTTAGTCAAAAGGTGGAAATAGGTCGAGGTGGTAAGCCATGCTCATTTATTGGTTTTGGATTATTATTTGCACAAGTATTTGACAATGCATGTTATGTACTGTCTACTTTTAAGGGTTATAGGTAAGGTTTACTTTCGAGTAAGGGCCCAGGGTTTCAAGAAGTTTTAAGATGTTCCTGCCAAGAGAAGAATCATGTTTTATTTTAGTTAATTCTGACTTTTCTGCATTAAGAGTTTGTGGATTGCTATTGTAACCGAATGAGAAGACACTGTTGATCTATGAGTGGAAGTACACATGAATTTAAAAAGAGCCTTCACATGATTCCCAACATTCGATCACGAAAAATCAAGTCTTGAACCAACAAACTTTCAGACTCCTTACAATGCCATCATTGGTAGAAGCTACGTAGAATTTCCTGGGTCTAATCAAAACCTTAGGACAGTGCTTTTCAAACTTTCAATGTTTGCAACCCAATTTTCCACTTCCCCTTCCATACAATAATATTAATGCAATAATGTTCTTTGACACTAAAGCAACAATACGATCTTAATTCTAAACCACGCAAATTATGAAGTACATGCTACTTTTAAGTAAGACATTTTAAGTTACTTTTTCACACACATACAAGTCAAGTCTTTCAGGAACCCTCAAATGTGATATTTTCCTATTTTTACCAGTAATGCTCACCCTTATTAGCAATGATCAATCCCAAGAAGAATACTTTACCTGGAATCATTTCAAGAAATGAAACTGTCTCACTGATCCACTTGCAATTCTAAGTGCTTCTGTTACCAAAAAGTGAGCCATACTGTGAAGTCAATAAGATCAACACAGTAAGGTTCACCATTTAGAAAAAGCAGCTTTAAAATAAAATGCTGTAAAACACCCAAAAGGGAGGAAGTATTAATTTTTATCACAAGAATCTATTTAAATCTAGAAACCAGCTTATAAAGTAATGCTTAAAACTATGTACATAATCATGTTTCCTAACAAGATAATCCAAAAACTTCAGTTTAGGATTCAAATAGAAATAATAAAAACAAATTGCATCAAAAATAAGAACTTTAAATAATAATTTTCATAGTTTTTACATAAATACTAACGGATTTAACATTTATTAAGTTTATGTATGACAATATAATAGTTTCTACTACAAATTTTGAGCCTTACCTCTATTTCACACAAGGCTTACTTGAACCTGAATCCTTTTTCCAGATTTCTCAACCGCGAACGTTTGGTTCCATTAACATTTCAACAGCCAAGTAAAATGATTATTAATGTAGTTTTTCCATTGATTACTAATTCTGAAATTCAATAACAATTAATAAAATGAACTAATACATTAATGTATTTGTATTCCAAAAGAAATACTCAAACATTGTTTTGAGAAAGTCAATTAATCTTATAATTCGTTCTAAAGAATAAATGTTTGAATATATTTAAAAGACATGCAACTTCTTACTGGCTATGAAAATACAATGTTATACAGCTAAGAATACTAATGTAATTTTTTGGTAGAATCCACTTTAAGTCAATCAGTTTCTTTTCTTCAACTCTTTATACTTACAGTACAGAGGATAGTTTCACATAAGCATTATTTATAATAGTAAGCATTAAAATGGTACAATTAGAAAAAACGGAAAAAAGGCAAAATGATATGCACTATTAATTTAACGTAAGACGCTAAGACCAAGATAACAGAAAATTTAAAATGTTGAAATTGATCAATATAAAAACTCCCATTTTGCTCTTTTCACAATTATCTTTTATATTTTTGTCACTGAAGTTTTCTAAATTGGAAGCATTTACATCACTCTTTCACAATTCCTACAACAGTAAATGGTTTCATATGATTACCATTGATATAACAAATTTCATAGGGGAGCCTTTGTTATTGCTGTGACATTACCACAGACTAAACACTTCTTGCTGTTGTAAAGGTTATTCAAGAACGCCTATTTATCTTCTCTAGCAAGAGATCTTCGAGGAAAATGTCATGGAACGATTCCTGTCTACGTGTATTTTTTAAATAAACTTTAGTGACAAATCAAACAATTACTGAGCCATGCTTGTGTTTTACTACAAAATAGTCAACTTCCCAATCGTCTTGAAACAATCTATTTTCTTTCAATATTTTTTGCTGGCAAGCTACGAAATAGTTAAAAATTAGTTCCATTCATAAAAT
This sequence comes from Trichonephila clavata, assembly GCA_019973975.1. Lineage (NCBI taxonomy): Eukaryota > Metazoa > Arthropoda > Arachnida > Araneae > Nephilidae > Trichonephila > Trichonephila clavata. Next base: position 20,694 of record BMAO01017249.1, read on the forward strand.
GGTCGCTCCACTGTTATCTATTATCACTAATCAGAATAAATAATATCAAATGATGCATTTGTTACAAAACAATTCAAAACACATAGTAAAATAAAAAGAAACGAGCCTTACAGTAGTCGCATACAATGTGCAACATCCGACATGTTATCATGGTAAATTCGCCAATAGCAATTTAAATCCTGAAAAAAATGAATCGAATAGGATTGGAAATAATTTTCTATGGAATAATTATATCTTTAATGAAAATTTTATTTAATTAACACAAGGAGTAATGCAATTTTATCAAAAATAATTATTCTTGTTCAATTTGAGGAAGAGTGGTAATAACTTATAACTAAAATATAACACATATACTTGTGATTTCAAAGTATTTAAAAACCGTTGAAAAATAGCGTCAATAACAGTACCACTGTTAGTTGTCAAAACATTTCAACCTGTTCATTTCAAGCTTGAGTTCATCATTTAAAAAAGCTAGGAGTGGCTCGGCTTCTAGCAAACTGAAGTTACCTTTAAAATCACCACTCAAAATCATGGGAACTGAGTGATAAGTTTTTTTTTTTTTAATGAGCAGAAACTCCTTAGGTATTTGGTAAAAGTAAAGAATGCTGGAAATATAATTTTTTTAACCGTTTGATTCGGAGAAATGTATACGACCACCGAAATCACTGTCCATTTTCAAATAAGCATTCTGCCGCACATATGCCCCCAATATCTTGACTAACAATACCCAGTCTATTTGTTTGACAATAAGTAATATCCATAAAAGAGGCCACAACATGCAAGTTGTTCTGTTTGCAATAGATCGCAACACCAGCTGCTCTGTGGCCCGGTCATTTAAATTGTACGCAGCAATCGAAGTCAGGTATCCAAATACTTTCGTCATTATCTAATCACGACTTTGCCAACATGAGTAACGTACAATTTTGTGAAATAACGTCGAAATCTGTTTGGTGAGACCTCACTTTGACAATGGAGCGTAAGGATAGCAAGTTTATCCTTGGTGAAGTCTAATAAGACTTGCTGGTATGTGTGAAGTGGATTTAGAGTCAAGCGCAAACAAAACCACGTTTTTGAATTAAAATCTTTTGAAATGCTAAATTTAACAATTTAAAAAAGGATGGGAGCTTGATGGTACTAGAGTTGGACCCCATGTGGATATATATTTACAAGATCTAGCTAAAGGACTTAGCTTCTTCTCGGATCCTAAAGTGAGAAAACAAAACACCCCACGGCCTAGACAGCAGGGGGGGGGGGGGGGCGCCTCCCGAATGAAGGAGAAAAAACAGAACTTCACTGCGAGGGTAGCAAAGAGACACCACCAAGTGCGATGATTGGTCAAATTAAATAGTACGCGCTTCCCCAATTTCCTATTAAACATTTCCGTCCCCTTTTCACGAAAAATCACTCCCACAAATCTCCAGCAACCGAGAGGAAAGATGTTACACATCAAAAATATTAATTCACACCCACAGAACATTGACAGCAAAATTGATTTTTTAACAAAGAATTTCCCACCAAATTTTCATAAATAAATTTCTTAGAGCAATGGGCCATGACCGGGCCACTTAAAAAGCCCAGTGGGCTTCAAGTTTAGTATCATTGATATGGAGAATATTGTTCAATGTTGTGTGTGCTGGCTTTCCAAAGGAAAGTGCATACATGAGATTTTGGAATTTGAGGCAGCGTGTTTCAAAATATCTGGAAGAAAACAATGAGCTGCCAGTGAGTGTTTGCTACTTAAGAATAAAGATTGACTTTAGAATTGAGCTTTTCTTACCGATAGTATGGAACATTTAAGTAATTGAATGAAACAAGATTACAGATAAAAGATTGTATTTTTTCTACACTAGTTGGTCATATGCCATCTTTTGTAAACAAAAACATTTGCTTTTATAAAACAGATTAACCCATTTCATATTAATGAAGAAACTATCTTCCCTAGTTGATAATGCTCCCGGCTATGACAGATTAAAAATTCAATATCCATTTTTCAGGATACATTCAGTGCAGGGTTTGATAATTTTCAAGATTATAAAAAAATTGATCTTTTAACAAATTGTTTTTCAATTTCTCGTCAAGAAGTTAATTATTACCCACCTGAAATCTTAATCTGTTTATTTACCTAGAGCACCAAACTATACAGAAAAGCAAAATATAAGGAACTTATTTCAATTGAAAGTGATCCGAATATATTGAATTTTTGAAATTTCAATCAAGGAATTTTATACATGTCATTTATTAGTTGGAAGCGGCATGCATAGTTTTTTTAAAAAATCTAATAAGGGCATCTTCCCAAAAAGGTTGGCCACCCCTACTGTAGACCTACACAGATGTTTCATAAAAGGAATATGAAAGGATTGAGATCTACCATGAGGGTATGGCAATTTTAAATTTTCATTGCTTAACATTTTAAAACTTTTAAATAAAGAAACAGTAAAAACTATAAATTTATGTGATAGTTCTACCAACTTAATGACAGAACATAAAATAATGCATGAGGAAAATGTCAAGCAAATTAAAAAAAAAAAAAAAAATTAAATTTTATTTAAAAAAACCAATGATTTACAAATATTTAAAACTTCACATAAGATTTTTTTAAATAATTTTTTGCTTAAGAGAACTACTTTTGCATGGACTTGATTTATAAAACTCTCATACTAGGGTAAATTTAAAGACATGAACATAGTTACAAATCAGAAAGTTATGACTAGCAGCTTTTATATAAAAAATACAGAGAACTACCTCAACATTTAGATTATATTTAGAGAGAAAAAATAACTACACAAGCAGAAGCTAACAACCAAGCTAAAAGTTGACGTCAAGACTATGACCAACCAATAACTATTGAGTAAATGAATAAGGTGTAAAAATTTACAGCTTCTGTGACAAACAATTAAATTTTTTTCTTTAGATAGGCAACCCCATCCCACCCCCAGCAGCCTTATATACCAAAAATAAAACTAAATATTCAAAGGATACCCAGACATTTAAATTCAACCAAAATGAGTTGTCAACTAATTTGAATGAAACACACAATGAAATTTGGAATTGCAAAAAACATTTTGCAATTCCAAATTTATTAAGACATTTTGCAGGATTCAAGTAAGAAATCACAAGGGGATATGTGTAATCAATAAATACAGTAAAACCTGTTTTTGTATGGTAAGGGACCACATAAAAATATTTTTAATATAAATTCTCACATAAAACTTTGTTGAAATAACACAAAATTTTTTTTTATGCAGTGAAGAGGGACCACATAAAAAGTCACACCCTGAAAATATATGCCAATTATTTACGAAATTTATGAGAATCTACTCCCATAACAATATAGATAATTAAACTACATGAAAACAGTTTTTAAACATTTAGTCTCCAATTACATACATGGAGAAGTTTTCAAAATGCTCATATGTAATTCACTGCTACTCATCGTAATACAAAGCACTCATCTTCCTGTGACGAATAAGTTCAAAATCGCGTTCCTCCCACTTGAAGATAGAATTTCAATTGATTTATTTTTTGGCACATAGTGATAAATTTTTGCGAGAAGTTTGGTTGGTCAGTTGCCTGTAAATGCCACGATAACCAGATATGCATGAGCAAAGCTCTTTTTGAAGTTTCGTACTCCTTTGAGAATTTATATCTATTTTGCTTTTCCAATTTGTTGGAAAGCTGTATCTCTGCATGTATTCTATACGCTCACAAAGAATCCAGTTCTTTTTGCCTGTCTTCATAATCTATCAAATTATTGATAATGTCACTGTCATTGAAAGGCTTAGTCTTCAATCAAAAGCGGGCTGTTGAGGGAAAGCTACTGAATGTGCATTGTCGGAAGACTTTATAACAAATGAAGAGCAGCTTGAAGTGTATATATGTATATTTCAGTTGCATAACGTACACCCTCACGAGGCCTGACTAATGCCAAGTACTTAATTTATAAAATATTAATGGCAAAACTTGACTTTGCAGGGAAGAGGAGGTCCTAACAATCTCCATTATGCCACTGGTACATTGACAGAAAAAATTATAGTGGGTCCAACGTTGTTGAAATTCATATACAACATAAAAAGATCGCACAAAAATAAAATTGCATAAAAAAGGACCACACATAAACAGATTCTACTGTACTGCCATCAGATGCTGCTTCATAAGAATCTTTCATGATTTTAATCATATGCTCTTTCAAACTAGAACCTAGTTCACAGCAGATATTTTAATACTTGAGCATCAATACAGCTCAGTAATATGTGGCTTTGGAAATATATTTTCGTGTAGCAGTCAAAGGAGCATTATGTTCAACAAGAAAAATATAAAACAAATACAGCTTATTACTTTGACTCATTTATGAAAAACAGTCTAATTTCGAGTAACTACTCCTGGTTTTTCAATCACACCCCACTCTAGTTTCCACATGTTGGGATATGTATGACTGTGAGAAATGCATATTTTCAGTGTGACATACATCATAAAATGCTTATTTTTTACCCCTTTAAGGATGCAGCAATATAATATAATTCCTTTTTTAAGCATTCTTTATGGGTTTGAAAGTATATTTTGCCTTTGATAGTTCTGTTATGTTGTCAGACATGTTTTGCATCAATACAAATATCTGCTTAGTACAAAAAGGAGATATAGAAAGTTATACTAAAAGGTTAAATTTTTAGGCTCTTAACAAAACCCAACCTAAGAATCAGAAACCAAAAGCTAAAATACAATATGCAGGAGGAAGGACAAACTTATTTTTTAAGAACTGAATGGCAATAAGTATGGTTTCAACTCCTATTTTCCTGTTTATATGAATATAAAACAATAACTAGGCAGAAGGAGAGGAAATAGTCAGAAAACAATGGAACTTTTGTAAAAATGCATTAAAAAGTGAATGATATAAGTGCAAAAACATGAATAAAAGCTAAAAGGAGTATGCATATAAAAAAAATTAAGATTAAGGATTTTCTTTTAAATTAATTTTTATGGAAGTTGTAATCAACACAAAACACCAAATATAATTGACCTAGTTTTGAAATTCTTGAAAATAAACTATTTTTTTAATGGGATTCAGTATACAAAAGTAAAAACTGAAGTTATACTTTATAATTCAAAATGATAAAGTAAGTTATCAGATTAATTATTTTGCTGTGTTCCAAAGCAAAACTTACATATAATTGATATATTTCCAAAATTAAATGAAGCTTTAATTATCTTAAATGGAATTTCAAAAATATAGGTGTTGTAATCATTTCCCTACTGAAAGGAATCTTTATAGTTTGGGTCCCTTATGAAGTTTACCTCCCTTCTATAATTATCAAGTATAAAAGATGCTTTTTTTTTTATAGTTGATAATGTTGTCAATCACACACATTATAAATAAAAAAAAACTTAATAGATTTATTGATCCCAGTATCATAAGGCTTGAACACTTTCAAAGAATTGTTTCATTTGGAAGTATAGTGTGAAACCAAGTTTCTACTTACATAAGCATTCAAACACCTTTTGACAGTTACATTGAGATTAGTTTGGGAATTCTTTACACTCTCCCCTTCCGAACTTAAGCATATTACCCATTTTTAGATCTAGAATCTGTAGGCCTGGATGTTTTGTAATATGTACCAATTAAAGAATTTTTATGCAAGATATGTTTTAATCGATACAACATAATGCAAGAATACTTAAGATGAACAAACAAAACATGCAGAAGATAATATCAAAAGTTAACTCAATAAATATATTGGATATGATATTTTTGTAATAATAAAAGTGTAAGTTATTAAATTAGAAAATTTTACTTTTCTCTTTATGCCACTGATTTCATTTTTAAGTATCTATTTCCTACTAATAATATTAAATTCTAAAGCTAAATTCATTTTTATCTATAATGAATATAATCATGGATTTTTCATATTTCATAACTTATGTATATAACTATTTTTCCTCTATAAATGTTCTAATTGTACAGTTTTTAGAAACCATTCAATCTGCATCTTTTGCAAATATTACCAACTTCGCAAGTAAATGAAATAAAAAAACTTTAGCATCTTTAAAGATTAAGTAATGAAAAAATTGCACAGTTACTGTCCTTATTTTTAGTAGGTGTTTTATCATTAATGAATAGAAGTAATAAAATACCTTAAATATTAAGAATTGAATTTAATGAAAGCGTTAATTTTGGATTCCATAAAAAGATAATACCATTCAGTAAAATGACGTAAACATTAACATACTTGAGTCATCAAAAGTAATTTTGTCCAAATACAATGAAAAACAAGGCTTTTCGATAACTAGATCCTTTTCCCAACATGGTGACAGCTATGTACATTTAAGAAAAATTGTAAAACAATTATATAAAGAAATTTAATTCCCCCATTGATGAAAATATGCATATTTTTGCACAAGTGTTAAACTAGTATCCACAAAAAAAAAAAAAAATCCATTGCGAATTCAGAAAAGAAAATTAAACTAAAAAAGTCTGGTTAATCAGTAATTAACTCCAGATAAATGTCAAAGTAAGTGACATACTAACACAAGCACTTGCTTAAGAGAATGCAAGATTTAATTATCAAAAGCCAAGAGCAGGTTATGTTCAGAAAATCACCAAGCACCATACTCTCATTTTAATCTATATAAAATAATTTTTTTTAATCACACATGTAGAATATTTTCAGCTCAGTACCTGAACTTCTTGTTGACGATTAGAACTCATCCTTAAATGTCTTCAGTCAAACTGGTGTCATCAAAATAAGCTATTTTGCAATCATTAAAACTAGAAGGGGGTTATTTTCTAAAACAGTAAATATGTAATGAGGATATTTTAGAAAATCTTATCTTGCACATTTTCCCCAGAAAAATGTTTAATGTCCAAACTATGACATGAAATGTCATAGAATTCCTAATGAAAAACTGCACAACTTTTTATTGAGCAAGATTTCATTTAAAAAAATTTTATAATACAACAATGAATTAAACTTTTCAACAAAAAAAAGCTCTTATTAAACTAAATCTTTCAGACATGAATGTAAGCTTTATCCTTATGCCTATCTATTTCCTTTTTTCTCTACAAGGTAAAGTTTCAAGAAAGAAAAATCTCAATTGAAATATCTAAAACAATGAGTAAAGTTATCTTCCCAATTAGAATAATAACACATGCATTTTTTCTAGATCCCCCAAGCAAACTGCAATCTTTGATGAAATTATAATTTAGGAAGTGAAAGTTCAACATTTAACGGTGTTTCGCTAAACTTCAAGATTTACGAGTTAAAACCAGTTCACCAAATCTTTGGGGGAAAAATAGATTCACAGTCCCAGTGGAGTTTGACCACAAGTATATATAACTAAAGCAATATTTCTCAATGTAGGTTAAACAGGGGGATTAATAAAAAAAATTAAAGTAGTCCCGGATCTCTCTTGACCTTTTTTAAATTCCTGCAATTTATAATTCTCTCATACATGAGTTAGGGGCTACTATAATATATACACTGTAGCAGAGATTAGCACATTTGTTTATATGTTTTAGGAAAATCTTGTAGAATGACCCTTTTTCAAAAAAAAATTATGGGAAATTTGTGGCAATTTTAATTTTGGAATATTTATTTAGCCACCCCCCCTGCATTTATATAAATAAAAAATTGGAGTACCTTCATTACATGTTTTAATAGCAAAAGGTAACCAACCACTTTCAAATTCTTTTTGTTCTTTAGGATTCAATGCAGGAGTGTTTTATTCATTATGCAAGGTAAAGTGAAAAAAAACCCATTTTATTGAATAGGCTTTTATTATTTCTTTATTACCTTTTCATAACATAATACATCATTATTAGCAGTTTCTTAGAATATTTCTTGTGCACATTTTCTTAGCTTGATTGTATCAAACACTTTCAATTAGCTTTGATATCCAAAGAAAAATTTTAATATCCATTTATTGAAAATTCCCAAATTCCTTATAAGTACTGATAATTGATTTTACATTACCATAGTGAGCTTTAGAGAACATTCATTGATTATTTACTATGCAATAAAAGGATTCTAACAATAGACTATACTTGAAATTGAAAGAAAAGTTATATTTATTATAACTGCTTTGTGGTTAGTAATAAATGAGCGAAACATTTAATTTATATAGCATCATTTTGTTAAAAGAAAATTTTGTTGTACATTTGCTATTTATTTTTTATTATGTACTGTTCATACTCACTGCTCAATTTTTAAAATTTGTTCTTTTGTAGCAAATCTTGTTATTGGTGCCCCTCTTCAGTTAAATTCCACTTTTTACAACCCATTTTTATTAACTATACCTTATGTATAAATTTATTACAGCATCACAGATATATACATAGAAAAATAACAAATGAAATAACCCATTTTTTCTAATCTACTCAATACTTTTGAGAGCCTCTATTAAATAAGCTCTACATATTCTTTATAATGCTATCATTTCCAATAAGATTTAAATTACACCTTATAAATTGTGGTTTTTTCCATAGGTAATTTGAAAGAGTATTTAATGTAATCTAATAATTAAGATTGATGCTTTAAGATTTTAAAACAAAAAGTAACAAATTAAAAAAATTCATCTTGATGCATACATATAATGCAAGAGTTATATAACTAGTTATTTAAAAATTAATTGCAGTTCAGTTCAAAGGAATTTATTGAATATGTTTAAGAAACAAAAAGATTTTAATCCAAAGAGTATCTCGGTTCTCTTTGGAAAATAGGTATTTTTTACCCCACAGTACATTTTTTCTTCAAATATGCACAAACTTTTTCTGATTACGAAGCAAAATTTGGAAGGACAATTTTTAACAACTTGCGCTGGCAAAAAATTCAATGACGCGTGTAACAGAGTTGTCGTTGCTGTTTCTGTAGCAATCGCATGATGATGTGCATACCACTGTGACAAAGGCATTATGACAAGCATGGCACATCTTTCCAGCGTAAGTGGCAAGTAGATACTTGTGATAATAGAATTAGCAGTTTTAACAAGCAAAAAAAAAAAGGTAGTAAAATTAGATCTGTAATTTTAACTCAACTGCAAGGTCACCAGATTTTTTTAGGATGAATTGCAACCTTAAAATTAACAGCACCAGAAAAAAATTGAAATACATCAATGATAAAAGTGGCATTTCAAATGTATAGCATGTACATCTAGAAATAAGATTTGCTTTATATTATCTGGAAAAATCACTTTCTTACTTTATTTTGGATTAGCCTTAAACAGAAAAGAAACATTTTTTTTAAATAAAATAGCTTCAAATGTAAAAACCAGCCCTAGATCAGGAAATGATGCAAATTAAGACAAATCTGATAATTACTATGCATTACCAGCATGACCTTTTTTGAATAACAACTTCCAGTTGAAGTATATCACTTGGTCCTTCCTTTATTGAAACACAAGTTCAAAATATTTCAATAAACTTTTAATACTAATATAATCCTTCAATTCCAAAAATAATTTACTCCATATTAATGACGAGATTTTCTCAACTAGCTTTCTGGTAAAAACTTGTTTGTCCAATGCCCAAAAGGCTGTAACAAACGTTCCCTAATATAAAAAAAAGCCAGTTTTCTTGAAATCTGTCAAGTCTTATTTTCAAAACTAAGAAATGCAAAATATACAACTCTCCCCGTAACATGTAATGTAAAACCCTTTTAGCTTCTAAGTACGAGACAAATCATGAATACATTTTACACCAAACAAAATGAATTTACTCAGAATTATGCAACCTACAAAACTTAATTCATTTTTAAGGCATTTTATTCATCTAAAATTAATTTCTACGAATTAAAATATAATATCATAGCTACCATTTTCTATAGAGGTTAGGAATCATTCAGTTTCAAAAATAGAGTTAAACAGTTAATTAGTCATTATCTTTAATGCAGTAACACAGCTTTGTACCTTCAATTAGCACTATGAGAAAAAAAATGTAAAAGTTGCTTTAGGATTTCAACACAGATTGTACCAAAACTGAAACATTAGTTCCAAAAACCACGAGTGAAACTAATGGTCTCTAAAGAGCATCAGATGGAAACAGGAAAATTACCAATTTTAAAACAAATGAGTCTTAGGTTTTCATAGAAGCCCCTGACTATCCACAGGATGTTTTCCCTAAAAATTGGGGCGGAACCGAGCAAAATCATAATGTCACCTGCATGGTGACCAAAACTACAGCCAACAACAGGCATTCAACTTAGCACTTAGCCATGATGAATTTTGTGAGCCTCGATCTGGCCTTAGAAGATCAGGTGGACTGAAACATAACATGTTCATCTTAGGAACAAAGAATGCTTCAGGATCATTTCAGCATTCTACATTCCTAAGCTGAATGACCCTGAAGAAATTTACATTTTCTACGATAGATAGATATTTTTATATTTGTCAAGTGGGCAATATTTAATTTTATAAAATGTTTTATAAGTTCATTTTTTGTGTATGAACAAATTAACTGCATATATTTTCATTAGCATTCCCTCAACACAAGTTATGAACCCCTTGAATACTCATCCAACACAATACAAAAAGATTTACAAGTTTACTGGATCTCCAATAAGAATTTTCATTTAAGTATTTTTCTTTGAAAATTTGCATGCAGAACTTTATAATCCATTTTGCTTGCAATGTATTAAGCCTTCTTTAAAACTTCCAAATTTTTCTAGAGAAAAAATTAGTGTATAAGAATGTTTCTAATTATAATCTTTAATTTTTGTACACAACCTCCTTTCTTGAGTGTTCATTGGGTGGCAGTGATTTAGTGAAACGACCTAATCAAAACTTTCATGAATAAAAATTGGAACCATTTAATAATAATTAGTCTGGAGATTTTTTTTTTGCTCCTTAATGAAATTTAAAGAATTCCACAAAATTAACTGTTTTCACAATTCATTTAATATAATGGTATTTTGACATTAAGTTTCATTCTTTTAAAAATGCACCCCCCCCCCAAATGTGAAAAATATAAAAACCACAGAAAATATTTAACTTACTATTCTGATCTTTAATAACTTTGATCCATGTTAAGAGGTTTATGACTTATTTCCTTGGTGGTTCCAATGAAACCACTGCCCTACAGAGAAAGTGGGTTTCTTTCCTAGTTGTGATGCTTTAAATCAGCTCAGTGAGGATCACTTCTAGGGGATTTTCGATGCATGGAATGTTTGGAGGGGTGTAATAAACAAAAACATGCATCAATGAATACATGTGCACACATCTTTCACAGAGCATGTGCATTTTTCTGTTAGTCTCTGAAGCTTTTCATTCCCTTCTGCATCCCTCAGAGAAAATCTAATTTTAGATATATACATTCTCTTTTCACACTATGTATATTAACTATTTTATGTAGTTCAAATTATACACAACTTGGTTTACATTGCATTTTCTTTACACACACACATCTTTTATATTTGATTTATTTATAAATATTTTATAAAAACATTTTCAGCAGTTTTTACATAATTCTATTTACAATTGGAAATTTTTTTCAATGTATTCATGTTGAAAAAAATATTGTATTATCAAAGTTCATATATAAAATTCGTTTAAAATATGCAACAGTAATTTATACAGATTTGAAAGCTTATATTACCCAAAGCCTTTCAATGTTGTAAAGCAGTGGTCCCCAGCCCCAGGTTACCTCCAAGGATCATTCAATTATTTCCATTTCTGTAGTGTACTTCTCTTTGATTTATGCGATTTTTCAAGGAAAAATCAGTTTATATTCCTTGTTAAATCACTTTATATTCATCTTTTGGTATAACTATTTTATTCTGAAGGTATATATTTTATTCTGAAATATAAACAACCAAAGTCCCACCCTCATCAAGCTGTAGCAAAATTACCCAACATTAACCAGTCTACAGTGATAAAAAGGTTGGGCAACATTATTGTAGAAAAGTGGTTTTACTATTAACCCCTTGTAGTTTTAATTGTTTGAATAAATTGTAAAGTTTGAAATGATTACTTATTTATAAATTATGTGCCTGAAATAATTGTTTAAAAATAAGTTTAGACGAGTAGGACTCGTGATTAATGCTTAAACCACCTCACCTGAAACAAGCAACGCTTACTTTTTTTAAAAAAAAAAATGCATATGACTAATCCATAGACAATAGATTTTAAAATAGACAAGTTTCTAGAAAAGTAATAAATTAATCTGGGGTAAATATAAACTTTATTTTCTATAAAAATAAAACATTTGTTTTTCAGTTTGTAATGAATGAACTCTTAAAATAAATCTCAAATACTTAATATTTCAAAATTTTCCAACAATTCGAAATAACAAGCACGTATTTTGAGACTCCTGTAAAAGTGTTCCTTAATATACTGTTGCGTAGATCGGGGTTCGAGGATTTTATGCAAAATCAGTCGTAAATAACAAGGCAATTCCTTAAGAGCGATGAGTATTTATTGGCGGAAATTAATCCTTGAAAATACAGGATTCAACAGCAAAATTCGCAGAATAATTAACAGAAGGATTTCACACCTTCAACAGCACTCAGACACAATAAGCAGTGTCTAAAATTCACGTATGTAAATGACTATTCACAAGCACAGCCGAGCTTATCAAATTCAAGGCAAGTCTTCTAATTGCTAATCAAAACAGTGCTCACTACTCGATGGTTAAAATCAGACTGACTGTTGCGGTGAGTCTCTATTTATTAGCAGAGGCCGAAAATTCTGGAAAGATGCACTTGCGCCACAGATCGTGAAATTAGCGGATTTCTCTACTAATTTCTAGAAGAATTCAGAGGGTCCCAAACTCACCAACATGGTCGCCAAAAATGATGCCAACTTGGCTCTATCATCAATATTTCGCCAAGTTCCCAATGAATCGCCATTATAACGTAAGGGATGCCGTTGCTTGTGAATATTACAATTTTATCATGAAATAAATATAGCATAGAGTAATAAAAAGGCATTGCACATCCAAATACAAATTATTTACATTATTTTATACAAAATTCGTAACAATACATTACCATTAAGCTGCCTTTTTACATACCCATTTAATTTTTCACATTAGTTTAAAAAATGAAATCCTACAAACAATTGGAGCACAAAAACTAAGCATACAATTTACATAGTATTTTGCAGATAACTAGGCACAATTAAATGTTACAATACTCATAATAAAATTACATATGCAAGGGTTACAACTTTATCCAATCTTAACTTCCAATATGAAAACAAGTTCTATATGTTGCTTTTTACATCTGTGAATTAAACAAGAGGGAAAAAAATGATAAAGAATTAACTTGTTCAGAACCTTTATCACATACATGCATGATCATTCGATTCTTCCATCCCAACTCACATCATTGACCTAAATTTTAAAACTTTTATTTTAACTTTTTAAACACTGATCGACAGTTATGTCCTGTTATAAATTAAAATAACATTTCCGAGTTTTCACCATCAATATTCACTTTTGGTTCAAAGCATTTTTAAAACTGATCCAGGGTATTTATGAATACAAACTATTGCCACACACTCGACTCTTTCGAGAGAATGGGACATTTAAGAGTGATTTGTTGTGCTCTGGGTTTATTTTTTGAGTGGGAAAATATTGAAAGCTTTTTATGTGAGAGTAATTTTTAGGAGTTTGCTCGAAAATGTTTAGGGATTAGTTTTATTTCATTAGCATGACAAAAAGAGTGAAACATTAAGCAAGATTTAGATTTCTTAGTAAACTAATATCGGATAGATAAATAGAGGAAAGTAATTTTTCAAACACAAGCAATTAAGAATCACGGCTATTCAAGAGACAGTGAAATAGTTTATTACAGTAAAATCCGGAGCATAATGTGCACCTGTACTTTCAAGATGCATTTGAGTTTTTTGGTATATTTGGCTATAACGCCTCTTTTTTTTTTTACCAAGGAACCTGAATTGTACAAGTGCAATGCTCTTAATTTTGAAATATTTTATTCAAGGTATTATCTCAGACTTTTTGCTAAAGTACATTCTAAAACAAGGGTAGCCAACCTTCTGAGAAGAGTACCACTATTTGATGAAAAAAATTATGCATGCTACTTCCAATTTTCCCAACAAATATGGAAAAGACAATAAATGTTACTAGGCTCATGGGATTTTTTTACGTAAATAGAACATTTTATAATTCATGTCTAAGTAGAAGTTTAAAAATAAATGTAATGTACTATGTAAAAGACAAAAGTACAATCTTTGATTTTATTAATACACATTTTAAAAATTCAATCATTAGGTTATGTATAAATTAAAAATGAGTTATACTTGAATTATTTAATTTAAAATAATTATTAAAAGCTCAGTACTACCATATAAATTACTACTTTTTATACCAAGTCATCTATAATATATATTAGGATTCTCTTGCAGATGCTAACAAAATTGGGCTATTATAAGTGCACATCAGCTAGTTTTGAGTGATATTTATAAAAAAAAATGTTTATAGCAGAAAATGGTTATTTTAAACTAAAATTTTTTTAAATTTTTCAGTAACTCTTCAAGAGCCACACTGTGACATGTGTTCGCCACCCCTGTTCTAGAACTATAACCCTTTAAAATCATTAGGTATGCAATTTCTTTAAAATAAACAGAATTCAGATTTATGTAGAAGTCTAGTTGTTATACTAATCCTTTTGTTTATTTTTTTTAAAGGTATAATTTTTATACCCCATATATAATGCACACCCATAAATTTCTACCTTATTTTTTTGTTAAAAGTGACATACGCCGGATGTTATGGTATGTGATTATGAGGTGGAGAATAGAATTGTGAGTCCTGAATAATGTTTCAAAATTTATCACGAGCTTTTCATTTTCACATACTTGCAATACTTATTTTCTTTGTTTTGAATATTTATATGCTAGAGTAGGAAATTTGGCATTATCTGAAAGTATGTAATCTTTTTTTAAAAAATATTTAAAATTTGCATTTTTTTAAAGAGTAAAATTTTTATAGTACCTTCAGATATTATAAGCTGCAAATTTCTACATTGGGTAAAACTGAAAATAACCCGATTCTGTATGCACATATACTCTCGGAACAGGCTAGTCTGGGGGAGAGCTTTCTCCTTTTGCCAGGGTTAAGGGGACAGTTTTATTTGCTGTAGAAAATTGATCCCCCCCTCTAAATACATTGACGACAGCATAAGTTCGATATACAGACTTTTTTTTGGCAATTCTGCCTACCCTGATTCCCCCAGTTTTACGGTTGGGTTACGCGAGGTTTTCGTTTTATGGCGAATTTTTCAATCAGAGCAGTAATTTTTTTTTATGGGGGAGGGGAGGCTATGGGATTCTCTCTAAGACATCCTTCTTTTCCGGACAAGAATTCACTGCCTTATTTCTTAATATTTATAAAGAATATTTATATTAATATAAAAAAATTAATAATTATTTTTAAAATTATTAATAATTATTGATTAGGTTGAATATTCTTTCATTATTAGGTTGTATTTCAATTCTTTTATTATCTTATTTTTTATCCATATTATTTATTAATATTTTTTTTTAATAATTGAAAAATTATTGCTTAGGTTGACTTAATTCTGTCATTATTAGGTTATATATTCTTTTATTATTAATGTGCCTTTATCCATATTATTTAGTTATTTATTAACATTCATTTTTACTTATTGATAAATTATTCCAATTATTTATTAGGCTGACTATCAATTCTTACATTATTATTAACTTACAAAGAGGTTAATTTAAACTTTAAAAACCTTGTTACTTTATATACCTTTTAATATTGTGACCTGTCCCCTCTAACCATGGAACTATTTGCAGTGTTTATCCCAAGTATATGATAGTTCTGTCAGAAAGTTTCTTTTTTCCCCAAATGTTGCCCTTTTGCTAGAAAAATAAAACAGGGAGCACTTAATCTTGATTATGAAATATGCAGGGATAAGAAACTATTTAGATTTTGCAAGAGAAACTCTTCTCTGATTAAATTAGAATTTTTTTACTCCAATTGCAATGTTCTGATGAAGATTGGGAAGAAAAATTCTATTATAGATGGTTAATTATGGATTTGCAGAAATTCCAGGAATAACAAGGTATATGGTTCAACTAAAACCATACATCTTGGCTTGTGGCTCAGTTGTAGCAAACTAAAATTAAATGAGATTTTTCGTCTCACTTATCATTTGATCATGGGAAACAGAACAAAACAAACCAAAGCTTATTTCTATTTATCTTCTGGGACAGTTGCAGATTGGGGGCAATTTGTCTTATAAGTTATTCTATATTATGTAGAAGTCAACAAATCGAATTCAATGGGTATTTGGAAGTGTAGAACAATGATCAGGTAAGCTATTTTTAGTAGCAGTACACAACATATCTTGTGAGACTAGTCAACACTATAAAGGAATGGATAGAGCCTAGAACTATGATTTTTCCAACAAATGGAAGGCATTTGAAAGTTTAGGACAAGGGCTTGATCATTTGACGTCAAATCATAGCCTTTATTTTGTAAATCCAGTAACGAATTGCCCCACAAATACCATAGAAGGCATTTGGAAGCATGTTACAGATTCACTCCCTACCTGCAATAGAAAAATAGATCTAAAATTTCATTTGTTGCTGTATATATGTTTAGGAAATCATGCAAACAGAAGGGAGTGGATTGTTTCAATAAGTTTTTAGAAATTGTTGGGGACATCAACTGGGCTGAGAGGTTTAGGTCAAATTCTTTAAAAGGGGAATTTAATCAAGATTTCTTTATCACAATCTATCTTGCTGACAAGTGATGACTTTGGTCTTGTGTGGCAATTTTTTATACATTAAGCGCTGCAAGGTAAGTTAATTCTATTTATATTTATTTTATTCAATGTGAGCAAGAAAAAAATCCTTATATTTAATTTATGATTTTAATTTTAATTTGCTTTACTATGTTTCTCTTCTAGGCTTAATGATGATAAATAAAACAATTTGTTCATTACTTTTCTGAATCACTTACAAAAATAGATTTTTATTCTTAAATTCAATGCAGTACTGCTTAACTTGTCCTTTCACTACTTTTTTAGTTTAATATTTTGTACAAATTCTCTCCTATTCTCTTAAGCCTCTTTTTCCAAAAATATTACATGTTTAATTTTTATGCTTATATTAAAAGTTAGAATCCCGCCAATAATTTTCGTACAGAGATGGGGGTGGGGCAAACTTAGATTGAAGACCAGAACTTTTCAAAACTGTTCAGTCGGGGGAGGGGGATATCACAGCGTTTCCTGGTAGCTAGGGGGGGGGGGGTGCCACCCTGTGATTCCCTTGGCGACTGCTGTCGCCGAAAAGAATTCAGCGATTTTTTAAAACAGTCCGTACATCGAACTTGTTCCATATATTTACCTGAAAACTGATGTATAACTTTTTACATTAATGAAATTGATACAAATATAAAAATCACAGAATCTGTGCCCAACATTTATGCTTAGCAAGGAATTTTGAAAAATTAAAAGTGGAAAGTTTTCATTTTCCTTTTAATAAAATAAAAAGTATACAAAATATTGTTTTGATTTTAAAAGTAAAACTAATTATTTTAATAAGAAAAAAAACATCACAAACACCACAAAATTGGTTAACTGTCAAAGTCGATCTGGCTTTACCGCATGACTTATTCAGTGCATGACAAATAACTAATTGACAATGAAATAAAAATAAATTTAATAGTACAGTATAAAGAAATTTAATGTCCATTAGGAACACCTGAAATTACCATTCCATGACACAAAATATAATTCCTATTATGTAGATCAGGGGTCAACAACCTATGAACACTACAATTTTCCCAAGGGCATGAACGTCTTGAGGCCCTGGACCCCTACACAAATGTAGGCCCCACCTATGACTCTTAGAAGTAAACAGTACATAGCACCTGGTTATCAAATACCCATATAAACAATAACCCAAAAAAAATGCATGATTTACAAACACAGTCATCTTGCATTATCCGGCAAAGTTATCGAAACTCTGAAAATTCAATTTCAGATTCTCATTTCACACTCAGAAATGCACACGGAGCTGACAAACGCAGAAACCAACTCAACCGACTGAATGAGTGATGCTGGTGGCAGGCCTAGGCCTGTACGTGGTCGACTGTCATCACATGTAGCCAGTTGACAAATTGTTCAAAATTACCAGTTTTTCGCAGAACACAACTGGAAATATTTAATATATGAAAATATTCGAATTATGATCTTCAAGAACGAGACGAGGCCCATGCCTTAAGATGTCTCTGCTCAGGGGCATTCTGCACCATCCTACTAATTAATCAATTTTTGAGTGGATGAAAGTTGATAAATTTGCAATGGACATTACTTGGCAAATATCTTCAGAATTATGGACATTTAAGGAATTATGAAAAAATCTGAAGGATGACTAAGATAAACTTAGCTATTTTATAAATTATATGCCATTGCTGGAAAGATTTAATTGTTTGAAGAGAAAATCACTGCACTCTGCTTCCAGTTTTATGTATCTAAAAAAAGCTCTTCTCGTGAAAAAATTTAAGTCCGCAATATCTTTTTATTAATATATAATGAAGGGAAACTTGTTGTCTATTAATTTTTAATGTTTAAAAATTCATAATATGCAGTTTATTTTAATGTTAAGAACTACCTTAAAATGATGCAAAAATTTATATAATAAAACCAAAAATCTATGTTATTGACCTCTATTCTCATAACTATTCATGATGTATCATAGGAATTGTTTCAAAAATGTTCAAATTAAGTGGCATGCTGAATCATAAGTAGATTGATTTGGCATACCACAGCTAAAAGGTTGCTGTACCCTGACACAAACCATTAAAGAAAATGTGTAGCAAAAATGTACACTTTATTTTAAAATATGGATGTATTGCCAGTTAAATAGTTTTAAAACATCGAGTTTTATGTACTATTTAATTCCATGTGATAAAAAAATTGATAACAAAAATATTAAAGTTTCAAATCTTATGAATTTTATACAAATTCATCTTTTTTGTGAAATAAGTATAAATATTTTTTTAAAAATTCTACATAGAGGGCAATTATCTTCAGAAATTACTTTCATCAAAGCTTCATTAGTGATAGTAATAATTTGCTTTTTCCTTGATATTTACACATAATCAATAGAAAATGTTTATTCACTATACTTTTAGAATAAAAATTTTAATTCTGCAAATGTATTTAGCTTTCAAGTAAGCAGGAATTGTATTTTGAATTAACTTCGTATTTTACTGAATTTTCAAGAGAAATTGAACAGCTTTCATGATGGAAAAGCATGTTTAACTCAATAATTTATCATTAACATAATTTATAATTGTCATTTGTAACAGACTGGTCCTTTATAATTTTATGGAACTAAAAATTTTATGTTACTGTACAATGTAGGGTATTTCTTAATATATTTGTTTTGTAATACTTGTTAGACATGAAGCAGGTACTATATTAAAAACTTTTTCTAAAGACAACTTATTGTTCGAACAGATAAAAAGAAAAGAATTAAACATTTAAGGTTTTATAAAAAGCAAAGCAAAATTATTATTCAGCTAACATAATTTGTTAAAAACTGTACATATTCAAAACCTTTTCTACTAAGTATTCTATGAGGAACACATGTGCTGTTAGTGAAGATCTTAGTTGATTTTTAGATTTGTCAACTTCAAAAACTGAATTGTCGAATCGGCCAGTTATCCCGCCAAATGTTTTTTTTTTGCCAAATTGATAAATGCGCCAAATCTGGTAACCCTCATGAATTTGTATTAGTGAGCTAGAAGTTGGATTTTGATGTAAAAACGCGCTAAGTTGTCGATTTTTAAAAATTTGGCAGACCAGAGGCAGATTCGACAATTTCACCCAAAAAACATCAAGTTATACACATTTCATTGATCTGTCTATAAATATTATTACCCAAACTTCCTTATTAAGCTACAAAAGTTCTATTCTTTCTTGAACTTCGATATTCTTGACCCATTTGAATGTTTTTATACCAGTGTAGCCTTGAAACAAACAATTCCACCTCTTCATATTCATTGTTTCTGGTTCATTTTTTAACAATAAAATTACAATATAATCCAACATTTAAAACTGCTACAAGTATAATGTTTGTATCTTGCATTCAAATTAAAACATTAACTCTCATTACAGCAGCTCCTAATCTTTGAAAAATTGACATTTAAAGATTAACACCCGCATCTGAATGACAAATGAAGTTTAATTCTGATGTAATCTAGATGAACCCATTATGTTTAAACTTATTTTTATATTCTTCAAATAAATAGTTCACTTAGCACTGCTTTCACATTGTGAATTGATCAAGAACAAAATTTGTTAATTAGTAACACTTTCATTTTGTAATTTTTGTCAGCTTTTAAAACCAGATATTATGCATATAAGAAAATTCAAGCAAATACCAGAAATATAGCCAAAATTTATACTTATTGCTTACTACCATTAATATCAGACATAGTTTGAAATTCTGCAAATATAAATATACTGGGTGGGGCAAATAGTGGCTTAGAGAACACTAACAATATTCTTATCTGACCACTTTAATTGGCTCCACCATTATTATAAAATCATTCCAATACATAATACTTTAAAAGCATGGAGAAATAAATTGTTTCATTTTCCCAAGATAAGTGTTTAAAATCTAATCACTATTTAATATACACCTAACTGAAGATAAAATATTTTTAATGATTATTGGTTAATTGAATATATGTTTGAAAATCTACCTTTTAAATGTAACAAGTTTCTTCCTACTGCGACTGCAATATATCAGTAAGGTTAGTTTAATCCGATGGAAATGTAAAGGAAATTGTACTTTTTCATTATAGAACGATGAAAAACTTGGGTAAAAAAATAATGTAAATGTTTATCTCATTTTTTTTATTCTCGCAATTGTTTTTTTTAAAATTAAAATAGGAAAGCGAATTGGATTCCCTAGGTGTCATTGTTTACAAAGAACATAATAATAAATTCCAAGAATGTCCTAATAAAATCTTGCTACAAGACATTTCACTATGAATTTTTATCAACCAATCATTTAAAAAAAATTATGATACAATATATTTTAACATTTGAAATTTTAAGATGCATCTTAAAAACAAATATTTAAAGAGGTTTATTTAACTAGCAGTATAGTTAGTTTATATCAGTGTTTGTATTTGATATTTATAACACCAGTTCCAGTTATTTTAATTATTTAGTATTGATAAATAAAGTACCAGAATTTTTTTATTAGGATATTTTATATTCAGAATGAAATTTATTCTTATAGACAGCATTTTAATTAATATTTGAGAAATTACTTGATGAAAAAAATTTTAATACTAAGCCACACTCAAAACCTAAATTGACATAGGTGAAAAAATCTAGAAGATAAACTTTAATGAAACCATCATATAAATAAAATATTTAAAAAATGCAAAAATTCGTCAATGTGGAATGTGACAGCCAAAAACAGCTATTGTTTATGATACTGATAATGTAACAAAAATTGTGATTGCTTGTGTATTTTTTCCCCTATTACTACAGAATAAAATTAAAGCAAAATTGCACACATTTAGATATTCATAAATATAAAACCCCTACCCACAGAAATTAAAGTTAATATATAAATATTAATTTGAATCAAAATCTGTTAAAGAAAAATAAGTTTTAAATAATTTAGAAACCAAAAATTGTATTTTAAAAAATATGTATGCATAATCTTATATGAAATTATATTTCAAAAACGCTGCAAAAAAATCCGAGACATCATTACTTAATGAAAATTGTTACAATCTGTTGCTTATGTGAAAGAGGGTACTTACCTTCATTTCCCTGTTAATGTGATGTTTTTAGCAAATATTTCGATTTAAACGATGAAAATCTTACAAACGCAATCTGATCAATATAGAATTCAATTCAGTACCGCAAAACTGATGATGTAGGATCTAGAGTAAACCATGAAAGGAAATCTAACTAATAGTTAAAATAACAGCCACTTCATGTCTTGGATTAATTATTTCAGAATCAAACTTAAAAGTTTTACATTACATTTAGCATCAAATAAAAGACTGCATACATATTTTAACTCGTCTGGAAATATTCCATATTTTAGATTACTGAACATGGAAATACTTAAAACGACAAATGAAAAATTAATCTCATTTCCAATCTATGTTTTAATATTCAAAAGATTGAACTTATAAAACAATTTTCACCAAAAGTTATCTTAATATTTAAGTTATAACTTAATTTTTTAGAGTCTACGCATTTACACCAACCGATTTCATAAGGTAAATCTGGGACAACACATACTAAGCTTAAAAAGGTAAAATTTTTTTCAAACTTTAAATTTAGCAGGTGATTAATCTATCTGTCTTTAGTCTAAAATGCATGAAAAAAGCATGCAAATCATTATAACAATTCGTAGATGTTAACTGTTTCTTACCAGCAGGATACAAGAGTGCAAGAAGATTCCTTTTCAGCAAACTAATGGTTATTCATGGTAATACAAAAAGCCTTGAAACTCTTCAATATTCCTACAGCAAGGAAAATTTGAATAATGAACAAACGAGCTCCCATTCGAATAGACTATCGAAATTTTCCAATTTCTTTTTATATAGTTCCATAACAAATTCTTATGTTATGAAATTTCTATACTAATTTCCACATTTTCTGAAGGTAACAGTTTAAAATTACCAAGACAAAAATATGTGAGGAAAAATCACAAATTTTCTTATGAAATATTAATTTGGTCTTTACTAGCATTAGAAATACAGTAATACAGACCCCAACATAAAATCCATAGTTTCCCTTCAAATGTGTAGAACATTTGACTTTTAATATAAAAATTATAAATTAGATTTTATATAATATCCTTTACTGTGCTAAGCATGCATTTTTATATTAATCGCAATTTTAATACCTATGGCAATGCAAAATCATGTTCTAATATAATATTAATAACTTTATAGAATCATTTGAAAAAGCTTACATTTAGATAAATTAAAAAGTAAGAAATCTTAAAATTTATCATTTT
This sequence comes from Trichonephila clavata, assembly GCA_019973975.1. NCBI lineage: Eukaryota > Metazoa > Arthropoda > Arachnida > Araneae > Nephilidae > Trichonephila > Trichonephila clavata. Next base: position 43,680 of record BMAO01017249.1, read on the forward strand.
CAGTCATCTTATGCCTAAAGATCAATAAGATTAAGTTACATTTAGACTATCATATTATTGATCTATACAAAATTATTAATCTTGACATTTACTTAAAGCTGGATTTGTGTTGGCTTTACTGAAGCACAAATTGTAATTCAAAGATTTAATTAATTTTATGTTCAAAATACAGATGTGCATGAACAATTAATATTGGCATTTATAAGATATATATTCATTTAATGTTCAAATTTTTTGAAACAAGAAAAATTAATATCATAATCTATCATGCTTAAGTAAAACGAGCTTATGTGCTTCACATAAATCATAAATACTGCTTACAGAAATCTTTGTTCATCTGTTATCAATAATTGCTTCAGCATATTCTGGTTATACGGCATTTTCATTACATCCATCAATCCAACACATGAGAAGATCTATTTACACTACAGAAATAAAATACCTTCCATAGAATTGAAAACTATAAGAAAACCCCAATTCTTAAACAAAACAGCTTAATTTACTTACATGAAAAACTTTCTTACCAACTCATACTCGGGCACATATGTACTGCTCTTACCAAATTGGCAGGACAATATACTCAATTTGGCTGCAAAACGGGAATGAGAGTACAATGTATTAAAAGAATGAGTCAATTTCCTGTACTTCTAGATCTTAAAGCATTCTTATATTTTAGTCATTTCATAATATTGCACGTTCATTAGTAATCTTTCAAATTAGGAATTAATATCACAATTAAATATACAAATTTTAGTAAAAATATGCAGAAATTCTTTAAACAGTACAACTTACAAAATGCATTGACTTCATTGCAATTATCTTGAAAGTTAATATTTGGCAGTGCTCCATTAAACAATACCCAGAATAACTCTTAGCTATTTGGAACAAAACGCAGAGCTGAGTGACTTAATTATTAAATTACATTTCATATAAATTTAATAAATTAGATCCACATTTCTAAGGGAAAACTAACAAAGTGACTTACACTCAGTATAACACATTTTACTTCATTACGCACAGATTTCGGATTCCGACACTTCATACGCAATAGATGCAGGAGCACGGACGGAGTCTGCCTTAAAACATGAAAATATTGGCATGTACAGTAAGAAATGTATCAACTAGTAAAACGAACTTCGTAAGATAAATGTACAAAAGCTATTATAAAGCATATAAAAACATTTTTATTGAAGACAAACTTAGCTAGTAAAATGATTTATTTACAATTCTGACATAAACGTAGCAGATTTTACCAATGATTACAATTCCGGCATTACGGAAGATTTCATCCACATGACACGGCTCAGTTTCAGCCCAATATGATTATCACAGATAATTTTACATGATGTGGTTTGCTGCAAGAGAAATGAAGTTAAATATAAAACAATTTAGGGATTGATAACCCTTCACAAAATAAATGATCTATACATATATGCTAAATACAATGTGACATGAATGCTTTAATTTTAAAATATTGGCATTAAAGTATTAAACATTTCCATCTGATGAAAACGTTACTGATTTTAAATTGCTAAAGAAATCATTCAGACCAATAAGTTCATCATCAACCATTTCCACGTCAGTGTCGATTCTTGATCTTTTATTCAGGCCACTTCTCAATGCTTCCCATTTCCTCTTTCGGATTTGTTGCTTTTCTTTCAATTCTTTGGAGAGAATTTCGTGCGTCGTCTTGAGAAGAACTTCCCTACGGAGATTCCCACGGCTTTGCATTTGCTTAGTAGTAATACTCAAGAGCATTTCTAGAAGTTCATCGGTATACATCTTAGTTTTGCACATCTCAGAATTTTTGTGCAGATGCTTCGGAATGCAACAATAGTTCAACTGAAAAACCAAGCTCAACAAATAATTATTCTAAAATAAATGCTATTTCGCAGCAATATTTCCTGCGACCTACTTAAACTTGCACAAGATCAATAGTTGCAGTAGGAAAAAAGTAGGCTTAGCACGTAAGCTTGAATATCATCACAAAATTTGAAATATTTTCTTTTTAAATGATAAATAATGCAGAAATAAGAGTTCACCTAGTGTTGCAGCACAAAATGTTGAGAAGAAGGCTACTTCAGACAGAAGATTTCGCTCAATAATTAAATTTTTACACTTGAATTCTCAAATCAACCAAAGCTGAATCATCTCACGAGCAAAATGGCGACTATAACGCTTGCAAAAATTTCTGTAATCATCTGCGTCAATGTGACGTCAATATTAACGTTAGCGCCAGAGTTCAATGTCATTAATCGATGATGATATAGTTATCATTATTCAATATATATTTTTAAAAATTTAAAATATTATTTTTATAAATATAAGATTGTAAGTAAAGTAAGCTGATTCGTAGAAAATTTTTATAAGACTACTTTATAATATTATTTCAAAATTTAGTTTTGTTATCTGAGTCATTTAACCCGCATTCACACCAAGGGAATCAGCGTGAAGCGTTGAGCGTCTAGCCAATCAGAGACTTCATCTCCAGCAGTTGAAGAAGTTGAAGTCAAGTCTGATAGATAAAAGGAACAAACAAGGCCGGACGTGTAATGCGCAATTTCGTTGGCAGCACCTATTCCTACTTTTTACAGCCTTGGAATTCAAATTCCTCTGTTTTGGGGTTGCTATATTTGGCTCTCTATGAATTATTGGCTACTTTCAACATAATTAGAAAAAAAAATGCGATGTATTGTATTTTTTGGATATGCTGTGTTGAGTGTGTGTTTCAGTATGTGTGCATCTAATAACATACTATAAATATTGTGTATAAGAGTAAAATATTTTAGTTTATTGATATATTTTTGATTATTTGTAATTTTTAGTAAATTTTTATTAATCCTTATAACATTTGAATCAGGTTTAGCAAATTTTTTCTAAACAGACACTTGAGGATTATTGTTACAAAATCCTTTTAACTTTTGCAGCTGAAATTAAATCATATTTTCATTTAGAGCAATATTCTTATATATATATAGTATAATAAAATGAAAAAAAATAATAAGACAAAATTATACTACCCACAAAGCTAAATGATAGAAAACAGATTCTAAGAAACATAACTAGAAAAAATATTGATATATATATAATATAGTAATTATATATATATATTATTCATAAAGAAAGAAAATTGTGTTTTATACTTATCTATATCATATTGACTGTTATAAAATGGTAGGAATTAGATCCATTGCCTTTTAAATACTGTTTAGAATTAAAATTATTTTCAGCTTATGCTAAACAAAAATTGACTTGAATTTCATATAATTTTTCAGTTAAAAAACAGTCCAAAATTATGTTTATATTGTGATTTAGCTAATATATAAAGGGTATAATTTATTTTTCAGTTCTGTTCTTACTTTGCTGAAAATTCATTATAACCATTGTTCACAATAAGATTCATATTTCAGCTATGCTTAAAACATGGGATTTAAACGTAAAATTCTGTAGTATAAAACTGAAAATTTTTTTTAAAAATTATTAAAAAACATAGTATTATAACCATTTCAATTATCAATAGTATTAATGTACTTTTTTTAAAAAAAAATTTTTAAGTAAATTTTATGAAACCGTATTATTATTATTATTATTTAGCTATATTGAGTAGTGATCATTTTAAAATAAGTTTTCAGTACTTCAAAATTAATTATTAATGGCAGGAAAATAATGATAAATTTTCAAAATACCTTAATGTATATTTTGCTTCGAACACATATTCCAGTAAAAACAAGGTTTTGATATAGGTTTTGGAAAAAAAAAATTTTTTTCTTACAGAATTCTTTTTTTAAAAAAATAAGATTTCTAATAATAAGAATATATTATTATTATTACATGACAGTGGCTGTTTTCTTTCATTGAATTATAATTTCTTGAAATAAAAATTTGAATTTGATGTATTGAGATATACAAATTAAATATTTGTTTTAAGAAATGAGATTGATTTTTCCTGAAAATTTTACTTCAATGAAGAAAAATGTATAAGTTTTTCTTCCTCCTTTTTTTTTTAAATTTAGGGGTTGTTAAAAAGAAGGATTAATACATTTTTTCTTTCTTGTGTTTGATTCCTTTAATAATTTCCTTTGAACTTGATTGTACATTATCCCAAATTTCCCGTTACTGTTCCGAATGTTCAGTGCTTGCTTCAATTTTTTACTACTCTGTTTTAGTCCCAAATTTATAGCATATATTTTTTTAATTATCAATGCTACACTGTCCAGAAATGCCTTCACTTAGTCCAATAAGATGTGCCAATTTCAGAGGTAGATGGAAATATAACTGCATATTTTAATAAGAACCTGAAGTTATAATTGTTCAAATGTTTAAAGCTGTCAGAGTTCCCCATTTTTTCTTCCTGGCACTAAGACTGCAACTTAGCCAGTATTTAGCACCATGAACAATTCAGCAGCTTTTGTAACAAAACTGCCCTGACTTAAATAAGATCATAATAGAAAAAGATGCTCTGAAAAATATTCATACTTTTTATATTATGAAGGTACTTCAAAATAATTTAGAAGGGTTGCAGATTTATTATTTTTTAAAAAAATGAATACTGAATTTTAATTTGTTCTTTATATAAGTATTAAAAACATATCATTATTAAAAAATAAAACAAAAATTGTTTATTCGGGTATAAATATTTCTTGACCAACATACTACCTCCACACCACAGTAACTAAAAATAATTTATTTGTAAAAAAATCTATATATATATATTACATTTTGAACTTCAAAATCTTTATATTGAAGCAGCTATTCATTTTGAAATGGCATTTTTGATAGGAAGGAATAATATTTGCTCACTATTCCCTTAACTATTTTTTATTTCAATGTATATAAAATTTAGTGAGGAAGTATTTGATGTTATAATTTACTGTTGTGTGTGCGTTGAATAATTTTTTTAAAAATTGTTTCATATGTATAAAATTTCTATCAATATATGTATAAAATCTCAATAACTTGACATGCTATTCTTTGTATACTTTTTATGTGGAGGATTTAATCAAATAACATTTCATTCTCCTAAATTCCACACATTCACAACAGGAAGCTGTGATTTTTAGAATTTCAGTGTTGACTGAAATGTTATACTTCTTTGTGTATATTCAGTTTCTTTTATTTTATTTAAACAAATATGTGAATGCAGTTTTTAAATTTCTTTTTTAAAACACTACTGTCTTTCCAACTCTAACTCAGGGATTATATTTCTGAAATTTTAAAAGCATTTTAATAAATTGGGTACAATTCAGGATTAATTAGAAATTTAAAACTTATTGCTGAAGTTATTTTAAAGTTCAGATTTTAGATAATTTCCACAGCCATATACTATTTCAAATTTAATGTATTATTGAACATTCTATGCCTGGACAAATTATGCTCACAAAAGGGAAAATCACTTCCTTAGTTTACTAGAAGAAAGTGGCAAAATCATTGCTGTGTGTAACTCAGTAACTTTAAATTAAGGACATGAAAATGGATGATATTGGATTACTCCAATAATTCTCAGTCCTTTCTATTAAAAAAAATTAATCAAAATAATGGTTGAATGTAAATTTAATTTTTCGTTCTTTTTTTTCTCTTTCACTATTTACATTTATTTCAAAGTGAATGCTTTTTCATACTCTTGATTTTTCTATCATGTCTCTATTCAAATTAACTTTTCTAAAATTTTATTTGGAGGATTGCTATGAAAGAGACGAAAGTGTGGTTCTACAATATGATAATTGGATCCTCCTAGACCAGGAAAAGGGAAGGAATCTAAGGACCACTCCTTTGAAACTTCTCACTCATCTCATGCTTCACATGGGGGGAGGGGACGACACCAACACTCGATTTTACGACACCGACACTCGAACACAAACGCGCCTTAATTAGCTTGTTAAAAAAACGTGGGAACCATTCTTCTCATTTCTTTTCCCCTGATTTATTCTTTTTGGCTACATATTTTTAACTCCATATCTTGATTAGAACGAATATTTTAATTATATTACAACGCAAAATATTTTTAATGTAAACGGATTAATAATTTTTTTTTTTGAATTTTTGTAAAGTATTAATAACATAAAAATAGACATTTTAAT